>JAHHFK020003061.1:0-87150 GCA_024533555.2 Aedes koreicus
CGTACAAAATTTACGCCAGGATCCTTTTAGACAGACTGGAGAGACAGATACCACCGTTACCTGCATACCAAATGGCGTTCCAATCTAAAAGAAGCGCCTCAGATCAAATTTTCGTGCTGCGACGAATACTAGATGAAAGGTGGCGTAAAGGTGCATCAACGATAATCGTATCTCTGGATCTGAAGCAAGCCTTCGATAGAATTGACACTAAGAAGACCGCGGCAATTCTGATGTCCATGGGCGTCTCGAAGGCATTGATAAACAGGATAATTAAGGCGTGCCTAACGGAAGAGACATCCCTACAATGGTTTGGACAAAGGATGCAATCTATTCGGAAGACAAAAGGCATAAAACAAGGGTGCCCACTGAGCCCTATAATATTCATAATAATGCTACATAGCGTATTATCTACGTTGAGCGAATTTCTACCGGATTTAAACATCGAACAGGCTTATACAATAGCCCTGCCTTTAGTATTAGCTTATGCAGATGACCTTATTTTCTTATGTACAAGGATTGAGGATGTGGAGCGTATTATATCTACACTAGAACCTCTGTTGGCGTCTATAGGTTTAGAAATAAACACCGACAAATCGAAGGTATTGGTCAGAGACCCCCTCAATACCAAAAATGTTGAAGTCCAAACATTTGGTAAGTACAAACTGACGGTGGTTACGAAGTTAAGATATTTAGGCGCCTACATCACCAGTAGTCTGACGAGAAAAGAAACTACAAGGGAGAGAATAAGAAAAGCATATAGTGCTTTCTATAGTCTGAGTTCGTTTTTAAGAGATCATGTCATCCGATGGGCAACGATAAAAAAATTGTACCACACACTAATTACACCAATTGTAACATACTCGATGGAAGTAGCGACTGTTCTCAAAAGCAATAGGAATTCTCTCCGCAGAATGGAATCCACCATGCTAACTGCGCTGAAGGTCCTGAGCTATGAAACAAGACAGCATAACGAGGTTCCTAACAATAGCGATCCACCTAACAATAATAACCCAGAAGCAGGACCACAAAATGATACAAATGAGGAACAAAATGAAAGGATTCAGTCACAACATATCGCTGTAAGGGAACTAGGGAATTATACGATAAACAATAAAATTAGAATCGCACATCTGAACTATTTTGGACACGTTGTAAGGAACACATCAAATGGGATCCTTTGGGAAGGCCCTCAACTACCGTGTACCAGGTAAGAAGAAATTAGGACGCCCTTGCTTCACCTGGAAAACGAGCATCAAGCAGGACATTGAGAGAAGCAATAGTACAATGGAGTATTGGATGGAAATAGCCAACAACCGTAATGAATACAAAGCAGCAACAAAACGATTACTCAGCGAATTTATGGAATCAGAATATGAGGATTCAGAGGACTCTTTAAGCTCAGAAAACACTGAAGATGACATCAGATTATCTGAATTTGAAGGGTTTTCGAACAACGAAGAAGATTCTTTTCCCGGATTCGAAAGTAACTAGATAATAAATGGAATCGGAATTAATTTAAAAAAATACATAAATCCAAAACTAGAGTTGCAAGCCGTAATGAGAAATATAAATCAACAGGTTACACGACAAGTAAGTAAACTAGTGATAATGAAATAAGTATTAGATTACCAAATTAGAAACGTCCATCTTTTTCCGTTGAATTTAGGGCTTAAAACATAAAGTTTGATCGATCCTTACATAACTTCGATAAATATAAACAGATTTATCCGGCTCACTTTAGTACACCTGCTTGTTAGTAGAAAAACGATAACAATATTAAGCGGAACATAAAACGTTTTTAAAGTTTTATTCGAAAGGTCATAGGATAGGGTTGTTAGGCAGTAAAAGTCATCAATCTCTCGTTCATTTTTCCATCTTTTGCGAGAATCTCCTTTACTCTGACTATCCCCTATTTTCAACAGCCTCTTACTATCCGGTATCTTAAGCAGGATTCACTTGACCCCTGTGGTTATTATTTTGTGATACCAAATCTATACTTCTACCCTGGTACTGAAAGGACAGTGATTTTCATCGCTGGAGACTCGGCCGTATGACCCCCTTCTGTGCTTGAAAATGAAAATGAAAATGAAACGTGTCCAAAAAAAAAAAAGAGTCGCTTTTATATTATGCTGATAAATTTGTTTGTTCGTCGCCAATTTCAAACATCTGGCAGCCCAAAATGCGGCACTCAATGCCTGAAATATTAAACATATATACCAACATATTACCAACAACTTAATGCCGTCGAGGCATGTCCGTAGCTGCTACATTTTATATATTGATTTATAATTTCACTTTAAGTCACTGCGCAAAAATAACTTGTTTTGCAGTTGTGCGCCGTTTTGAACTTTATAAAGATTTTAATCAAAATCATTTACCCAAATCTGGGTAGATTCCACTGATCCAAGAAAAACCAGTCTACTAATTTTTTGATAACTTCATACTGCTCGCAAAAATGAGTGCAATCTACTCAGTCACTGGGTAGTCCCAAAATAGCGTGTACAGGAGCAAACGAAACAAATCTCGAGTAATTCATAATTAGAACCTAAAAGGCAATTGTAAACAATGATTTTAAACACCGATTTCTCTCGAATCTCAAAATAGTCTCACGATTTGAAAGCAGAATCGGATAGACGAATGTGAACTGCACCATATGGTGTAGTTGGATATCGTAGGGGTCTTGTGATTCGTGAGAGATCAATGTTAAAAGTTATTGTTTACAATTGGCCTAGAGCCTTAATCATGAATGACTTGAGAAACTTACAACTAGCATCTGAATGAATGCGTTGCCACTGAACGCAAAAGATTTAAATGCAAGGAACAAGATGAATTTGACTCAGTGAATAAAATCAGTTGGACTGACCACTACATCTGCTGTGTGAAATGATACTTTTTGTTTAGATTACTTAACATCATGTTAAATAATTGCTTAAAACTTTAAATTTTGTTCAAGGGATGAATTTAAGAAGTGAGTTAAGTCAATTTAGTCAATTAAGCTTACTCAGCATTTAAAAAATAAAATATAAATAAAAAGAAAAAATCCACACTAATACAGTCTGACACTTTCAGTTAAAGCTGTAATTTATTTTGAAACAAAACCTGTAAGCTCTGTAACAAAATCTGTAACAAAATTTGGAAATCTGTAAACAATTTATGCAAAATCTGTATGTTTATTGAAAAGTCTGTCTGTTAAAAAAAAATTAATTGAAATTGTATTCACTGATACAGCGTATTAGGCGTTAACAATTCTGTTAAATTACAGATTTATAGATATTAATAGCAGCTCTGTTTTCAGTGAACGATCATTTGCCAATTTTGCTCAGTTCTGTTTTCAAGGAACAGAATAAAAGCAGAATGAAAACCAACATAATTGACGTCCTGCAGTTAAACCACAGACAAACAGACGTAACACTAAAAATAAATTGCCTTACTATACATCGTCATAAACTCCTCTCCCTTAGCTCGGTCGGTAAAGGCGCAGCTACAAAGCAACACCATGCTGGAGGTGGCTGGGTCCGATTCCTGGTCTGGTCTAGGAATTTTTCGTTAAGGAAAATTTCTCGACTCCGTGGTTATAGCGTATGATTTTACTTGCCACACAATCATACTAATGCAAAAATGGTACTTGGCATCGAAAGCTCTCAATTAATAACTGTGGAAATGCATTTAGAACACTAAGTTGAAAGCAAGCAATAGGCTAATTGTGAAAGCAATTAGCTTGAAATGGTAAAGAAGAAGACATCGTCATAAACTTAAATTTAGATACGTTAAAACACCAGCGCCATCTGACGGCCGCTTCGCCCATTTAAGTGTAAACCATGTTTGAATTTCTTGCCTGTCGCAACAGCTACCAACGAGCGCGCCCATAAAACGCAGGCACACTATTTCAGGCTCGCTTGACTGTCAACCGTTTGTTTTGAAGCAAGCGAAGCAGGTTCTTAGAAAAGTGAAAATTAGTGGACGCTTGCTCTTCCGTTACATCCTCAGTCAATTCATGATTAAACGGTTTGGCAAGGAACTCGATATCTTGGAATTCAATTTCCGTTTCGTGGGATCGTTCACCAGGAATCTCAGGAAAAATGTGCGTAGCAGCAAGTTGCTCAGGCTTACAACAGTTTTTATAAGCTGTCGAGTTGAAACTGTCGAAGCATAGTTTCCGCTTTTCGACCGCCATTTGTCCGCCTCCATCAAACTCCACCACAAGCTCCCTTGACTGGCAAAATTGCACCCACTGCGCGCATCTACTTGATGTTAAAATTAAATTCTATGTAATAGTATTATTAATCTCATTTTATTTCATACCTTTCCACGTCACGGGGAAAACTTAAGAAGGATATTCCGCAGTTTTTACCTTCCCGATTAGAGCAAAATAAAAATTCACATTTTGCGTCCCATGTTTTGACGAAAAAAAACAAAACATGCAAGGAAATCACTCAGCAGGATAATGTCATAATTGTCGATGCGGGCGCTGTGAGTGGTGGTTTGGCCAACTATTTGTATTCAAATTAATCGTTTTTTTAGGTGAACGATGGGCATCAATTAGAGTGTTATGTCTGTTTGTCTGTGGTAAAACTATTACAGCACATTCGAACTCTGTGTGTGGAAATACAAAGTAGTGAACCGATGATGGTTCTTAAATTGGTTAGGATTCTCGTATTTTTTTTCTCTAATACGCATATTTTCGTAACAAAAAGTAATTTTACTGAAAATGTTTACAAAACTCATCGCCTTTTGACATTAATTATGGTTTGATTATCATAGGCACAAGAGCGCCACCTAGGTGCCGTTAGAACGTGCACGGCTTCAATAAACCTATGGCAGTCGATTTGATTTTGCCTGTAGTCACATGCACATGGTAGTCACAGCAACCGACGTCGAAATGTATGCGCTTGGCAGTACACAGTTCGAAAGAAACATTTAATTTTCTGCTCTATCTAATGCACATAAAGGGAATGCTGTATTCGGCATAAATTAATGAAATCTTTCATGTAAATTTAAGCCAGATATCGCTGGAATCAGGTCTGTAGTATCTATATATCTATATATTGGCAAACAATGTTGTATGCTGTATGAGCGATTGCAAACAATTAAGTTGTTTACGCGTGCATTGGCTTTCAGTTAAACGAAAGTAAATTTTACACGTCTGTTAATTTTTTTTTCTGTGTATCACACCCATTCAAGCTTGAATCTCAGCGTGTGTAAAATTCCATAACCGTCAATTTAAAAGAAATCGCTAAATAACACTGACACTTTAGTGGCCGTCACTACGTCAATTCGACAAAGATTTTTCATTAGGGCTTAACTGACAAACGTAAACAATAACTTCGTCCGTAAATTTCTCGTGGCTCAAAGGCTACCCATGCAAGCCTCCAATTCTATCGGATAGATGAACTTTTCCTCTTCGAAATGACCGTGATTAGGCAATTTTTCAATGACGAGAAATTCGCTGAACAAGCCATTGTTTACGTTTGTCAGTTAGGCCCTAATGAAAAATATTTGTCGAATTAATTTGTCAGTTTTGTTGCAGCAATATGGCGAGGTGCCCATCGAAGGCGAGGCACCCATGTCCCATCTCATTGCACGTCAAAACATCGTGTCAATATCGGGTGGCGTGCGGCGAAAGTCAACATGATATTTTGACATGCTAGCAGATGCCGCAACTTCGCCACATCAGTGGGGGCCTCGACTAAGTGAACTACGTGGCGCTAGTGAGCAAACGATTACTAACGTATTTTAATTAGAAAATTTACACAGAGCTATCGCTTAATTTTGTTCTTGCTTAAACGCCTGTCTGTGGTAGTATTCAATATTGAAGAGGATGCAGATTTTTAGATTTTATCAGTATTATTCTTGAACAACGGAAACCGATAGATGTTTGTGTATCAGCTGTTCTTATTCGCCTCGCGGGCTGCAAAATGGTGAGTAGACATCTGGGATAAAGCGTGCGTCCCCGCAATTTAGCTATGGTCCTCACAAGTTCCTACCCCATGCTTCCATGGGTCAAGAGATGACAAACACCGCCAGCTAAGGGTTGCGTACTTAGCTGGTAGTGCAGCCTGGGCACTGTTGTCCTTCTGACTTCAGCTAGATTGAGGAGGTGCGTGCTGAGCGTCTGTCCACCAAGGAGGTGCGGGACAAACAGCGTCTGTCCTGGCATCCAGCGGTTGAGTAAAAAACGCTGTATCACATCAACTATACATTAGGTGGCAGTCGCACCAAGGCAATGTAGGCAGCGTGACCCCGGTATGGTAGTATGCTGAGATCTTATCCAACCACGAAAAATGGAAGTATTCTACGGAATATAATTTCAGATCATCCATGGAATTCCCAAGTATTGTGTAATAGTTTTGAATTGTTTTTTTTTCCCCTCGTGGCTATGATAATGCAAGTCCGTTTACAATTGCGGATTGGGGATTTCTGAACCTTAAAGTCTTGCTCACATGCAACTTTTAAGCCACATCTTGAACTGAGGCGTTCGGTTTCCGTTTCAAGGCCCCAGCCTTGCGTTTGTGACCTTTCACGTTGACCTGACGGCTTTGCTTCCGAGCAACAGTCATGGCTAACCCACAATTGATACGTTGCGGATGCGTTTGCGTGAATTTGACAGTTTTCCCATAGGTTTTCTGTCAAATTTACGTCAACGGAACGCAAACGTATCTATTGTGGGTACCCCTTCAAACGTTTTTCGAACCGTTTTACGATACCAGACACCGTGGGATTCGCGATTCCCAACTTTTTTTTTCCGATGGTACGATGCGACACATCCTTATTCTCAAAGTACTCGTGCAAAACTTTTTCGCGCAAGCACTGCTCTTTCCTCGCCATTTTAAAAACTTTTGTGCACCTGATAAAGTCAACTCACAGAGTATAAACAATTCACATTAAACTATGTCTACGCAAAATTTCAATTAATTTTTTTGAGTGTGGGCACCCTTTATTTACCTTGAAAAGTGCTGAAAATTCGTATCGTGCAAAGCGCGGACGTCCGCTTCCCGGCTTCCGCTGCTTAGGACCATCCTGCAGGGACTTCTTTATGCGGTAAACTGTTGCCAAATGGCACCCTACCACCTTGGCAATCTCTTTCGGCTTCTTCTGGGCGAGCAACAAACTGGTGATCACTTCTTTCGCGAACATTTTGACGAATTTGCAATAAAACAAATAGATTATTTGGATGCAGCACTTGAAAGTAAACATAAACAAATACACTTTCGACAGAAATTAGTCACTAGCTACACGAATTAACCCAATACTCAAGTTTGAACATTTTCGCATTATTTTCTGCCGCACCCTGCATGCATCAATTTCTGCGAAAAACAAGTTAACCAGTACTTATTTCTCTCATTAAAAAATATAGCGCTGTCTCGTTGCCAGCATTTGAACTTATATTTCTTCACAAGACTAACTTTGACTTGACCTCTGACTAACTTTGGCGAAATTTGCTCAGAGTGCAAAGCAAATGCCGTTTTGTTGGAATGATAGTTTTGGAAGTTTTGTTAAGTATGTACCGTCTGGGGAAAAATCAGCCTACCAAATAATTTTTTTTTATTTCCGTGTCACACGTATCCGATAAGTCGTGACAATTTTTTTCAGGACTATTCACACAATGTGTTATGCACACCTTATGAATTTTATATCACAAAACATGCGAGAAAAATCGTTATCGAGATTCGAATTGAAGAGGGTTAAATATCCATATCGCTGGTTATCGTTCGTTGAACAAGCATTCGCTTGTTTTCTTTTTCTATTTCTAAATCTACCAAACACAAAAAATACTGGCCCAAAGGAACGCACGTCACTTCATAATAACATTTGGCGTTTAGTTGCTACATATTTTCTGTTTTTCCCGCTGTATTTACTGGCTACACTGTGTTTTTCGGCTTCCGATTCATTTTTGCTTTGAACGCGGCACCACACAATCGCCAAGTGATCCAATCGGAAGCTTCAAGAGCACTAGCACTCAATCGAATCAGGAAACGAAAATGAATCACCAACAGAAGCCATCGAATATTAAAAAAAAAAAAAAGTAGTGCTCAAAAGTTTTGTCTCCTCAAAAGAAGTCCCCATGCAAAATTTGAGCTCAATCGGACTTCGTTAAGTGGACCCCCAAAGCGGTCAAAGTTTGACTTTTTTGACTCATGAAAAATTTCCCAAGGTAGGGAAAAGGTACATGAAAATTCCGAAATCGTAATTTTTTTTTTGATGCCAAATGTCTTAAAAATGCATGAAACGTCGAGAACTGGTGTTAGCTCGAAAATTTTTTTTTTTTTGAAAAAAAATCGACTTTCTGGGACTTAGCCAATTTTTGAGATGGGGGAGTGAATTCAATTTTACTTGAATGATTTGAATTCAACTGCTGAGATATTCATGGCAATAGTATTGAAACATAACTTATATCATCGTTGGCAACTGCTAGCATATTATGTGTAAAATTTCATTAGGGTGGTTCGCTTATTTTCCACTAGGGTGGTCCTTTTTGATGAAAAATTTAAAAAAAAAATGAATTTGAATAGAATATAGAAGTTAACAGTATTGAAACATCTATTAAATAATCATTAGCCACTGTCAGCATGTAATATGTGATATTTTGTTAGGGTGGCCCACTTTTTTTTCATAAGAGTGGTCCCTTTTGTCGAAAAAAAAAAAAAAAAATTGCAAGCAATATTATTTTAACACCTCTTTCATAATCGTAAGCCATTGTCTGTATTAGATTCATGATATTTCATTTGGGTTTGCTCACTTTTATTCTATTAGGGTGGACCTTTGAAAAATAAGTGAGAATTTGAATGGAATAGTGAAGACAATAGTATTTAAACATCTCCTGTGTCATCGTAGATCATTGTTAACATTTAATATGTAATATTTCATCAGGGTGGTTAAATTGCTTTCCTTAAAGGATGTCGTTTTTGTCGAAAAATTAAAAACAAAAAACCAAAAAAATTAGAACTTGAATGGGATATTAAGGACATATGTAATTAAACATCTCCTATACCATCGTAGGACACTGTCAACAATTAAAATGGAAGTGCAACAAAAGATTTTTGTACATATTTTCTTAATTTCCGAGTAATAAAAGTACGTTGCTATCTGCTTGCTGTGGTACATGCGCTTCGGTCGTGAGAGAAAAAAGTACGTTCGTACATAAAACTAACACAACTTTGCTTGGAAGAAATTTTGTCAGTTTGTAGTTTGATGAAACATTACAGGTTTCGTTTTTATTGTATTGTTAACATTTCATCTGTGATATTTCATTGGAGTGGTTTACTTGTTTCTATTAAGATAGTACTTTTGGTAAAAAAAAATAAAAGAAATCCAAAATTGTTGACATATGATTTGTGATATTTCATCAGGGTGGCTCACTCCTCTATAATCGTAAGAGACTGTTAACACATTGTATGTGATATTTCATTCGGGCGATTACTTCATTTTCCATTAAGGTGCCCCTTTCATTTGGAAATTAAAAGCAAATAAAGAGTATTTTAAGCAAATTCAACCAGTAACATTTTTCAAAAAGTTTGAAACCATTATTTCTAGCAAAACTTTCGTTTTTTTTTTCATTCATTACGATGTAATTATAATAATTTCAACCGATTTATATCCACAGATAGAGAGATCATGGTACGGACAACCACATTAGATCATGTTCGACGCAAAATGTAGGGATAACTGAGTTATTAACGAAAGAGAATTGTTTACTAGAAAGTCTCTCATTGTTAGATAGCTCCTTTTGAAAAGTTTTGCGCAATTTTCATCCGGAATGCGACACTTCACTAAGGTGAAACAGTTCGGTGTCCTCGTCTCATACAAAATCCGTTTATCGAGCATCAGTGAGCTTCCCATTTCTTGTTTGCACCATCTGTGCAAGCTCAGATTTAAAAATTTAGAGTTATCGGTCCGATACTTACCGACTATTGTACTCCAAAAACGTGAAATGAGAAGCCTACGAACTGTAGCCCCGGGGCCTTTACGATGGAGCACTGTTAAATTTTTCATTGGCTTAGTAGCAAAAAGCTAGCAACGAAAGGGAGAGGAGAGGAATTTTGATATTAACATAATTCATGTTGCTAGTTTTTGGTACATTACAGCGCATATATTTCCTAAATTACATCTATTTTTTAGGACTTTTATACAGTGTTCAATGTTCTTCAAGTAATTGTAAAAGGTACTGCTTTTGATTTTCATCCGATGACAATTTGGAATTATATGGTTTTATTAATGCAATATCTCGCTCTACATTGTCATTTACTTCGGTCAAACTTTGATTACGTCTTTTGGTATTTTCATATTCTTTTTTTTTGCAATTCGACTGCGTAATATCAGTTTCTAACAAGGAATTCTAGAAAGGGAGGAGGAGGGAAAAGGAAAGAGGGGAGGGGAGAAAGAGAGGAGAAGAAAAGGAGGGGAACTCTAGAGCATAGCTCAAAGTAAAATAGTGCTGGGAGAAAGAAGGGGGTGGGTGGGGAGGTGTTGTGGGATGGAGTGGGGGAAATAAGATGGGGGGGAGGGTGGGCAAGGAAGGCCGGCGCGGGTGGAGGAGGAATGAGGGCTGGGGTGTAGGGGGAGAGGGAAGGGAGAAAAAAGGTCCAGGTGGGCATGGGGGAACAAAGGCCTGTATTCCAGGTATGAAATAACAAGTTTAGTTATTCGAAAGATATTTTGTTGCAATTTTAGGTATTTTGTAGGTATTTACTTCTAATGGTAAAAGGAGTTAAGACGAAATTAGGTATTATAGGTGGGAGGGGGAGGTGGGGTGAAAGGGGGGGGGGTAGCGGTAACAAATTCAATTTTAAGGTACACTTGAAGAAGTTCTCAAGAATCATTTGATAAAACCACGCATAAAACTAGATATTCTACATAACATCGATAAAACAGCCATAAAACCCTCATAAGTTCAAAAAGGCCCATACTACAGGAGGTTCTCAAGACTATTTCCCAAGATTCGCTTAAAACTTGATAGTTTTATCGGTACATACTTGTAATGACATGCAGGACATGCTTAAAACTATGATAAAACTACCACAAGTTTTGGTAGTTTTATGATTTTCCTCTTTAAGAACACTTCCAGTCCGTCACAAATATGTTTCGAAGATTCCATTTTTGGATTCGTTCTGCTGAATGGGGAGAAAGAGAAAAAAAAAACATCGATAGACATACGATGTTTCCTTTCCAAAGTGGATACAAATGTAAATTAATTGTAAAATTGACCATAAATGCATGAGTGTTTTGCCTGCAATTGATACATTTTTCATGCGACGTTCAGTTTATTGGTGTATTATAACATAAAAGTTCGAACATTTTAATGCGCCACGGAATCATTGCTAGACCATTGATTTATTTGAAAAATAAAAAATACATGAAAATTCAACAATTAGGTGACAAGGCCTATAAATTGTTCGATCTTGAATAAATTGTGCCTACAATCTATTTTATGTTTCAAAAGGTATTTTAAACAGCAGTAATTGTTCGTAGCATTGGAAAAACGAGATTTTTTTTTTGCATACATTTGTAAATGGCTACCATTCCGAGGGAATTCAGAATAGGCGCGCTCGCCATTTTTTCAATGGTTTTATCTAAAACTACCATAAAACGCATATAAAACTAATATTTCTTGCACAAGACTAACAAGATTTTTTGAGGAGCGCGATAAGTTCTATTCTTGAAAAAGAGGAGTAACGCTTGAATAAAACTTGTTTGAATTGCTCAAGGTAAACAAGTCTTTCGTAAGATAGTCATAAAATCAGTGTGGAGAAGGCACATCATAAACAAAGAAAATGTGAACGTTCAAATCAAAAGTTCCTATTGTTGTTGTTCATTGTTGTTCATAATTACAGCTTATAATTTATTGTTTTAATCACCAGCGTAAGTCGATTAAAACATAGAAAAAATTCTAACTTGAATATGCTAACAATGGATTTGGGAAGAAGAACAGATCATAATATTGCGTCGATGGCTGAAACATCAGTTGAGCGAAAGATGATTTTTCTCTTGATCTGTACGCTGAACCTAGCGTTGGAAGAAGTGCACTGTGTAGTGGATCACTGAGCGATTCCAGCGCATTACTTCCGACTTTGGATTAAACGTGCGGATCATGGGAAAAATCGATTTTCGCTCAGTTGGTATACTCATTTTTACTTGCAACGAGTATAAATATTGTGTAGCCTATTGGAAACTGAAATGCACGACTCGGGAGAATTCAACATTAACATAACATTTTACAATCGTAGTGCACATTAAAGCTTACGTCAAAAGTACTGCGCTGTATTTCTACGGTGGTGCGCCATATAACGCACTACCTGAGACGTTAGGTTTTACTTGCACAACTGGCATAAAATCAAATATCATGAGTTATGCATTTCGATTTTCAACTGGCGACACATTGCACCATTTTATTTTATTCGTTTTACGTATAACGCATAGACCCTTTTGATAAGTTAGTCTCAGTAGGCTGCGAATCTAATGGAATGGTCAAAAAAAATTGTCGTTGGTGGCTGAGATGAAGGAGTGTTCAATATATTTGATAGGTTTTTATTGAATTTCCGCTTGAACGATCCACTAGTTTTTAATTTCTTCGACCTGTGGGCGTCCATTGTGACAGTTTGTTTATTTTTCACATAATGTTCTTTCTCAAGAATATGTGCTCTTATTTAAAATCAAATGGTTCTAAGAGAGTTTTATGGCAGCATTTCCAAGATACATTCATCTTAAAGAAGAATGTCATAAAACTTTTACAAAACTTTTATCAGGTTTTATGCAAGTTGCGAAACGATGTCTTGAGAGGGGGATCAAGTATCTTATAAAACTACTAATAAGGTGAATTACACTTATAAATGATGTAGTTTTATGGAGGTTTCTTCAAGTGTTCTTTAATCACTCTTTAAAACTGTTAATGAATTAAAACCACCTTATCTTGGAAAATGCCCTGATAAAACCGGATGAACTCCATAATGCTTTGATAAAACTACCATAAAACATGAATAAAACCAATTTGCATTTGAATTGCTACTTGGGCTATCAATCACATTAAAAAAATTCCATTCTCATGTTATTAATAGGTTCAGCACGCTTTGGAGTCAGCTTTGCATTCGAGAACCATTTATCTTGAGAGCATGGATCTCAATTAAAGGTTCAATATTTATTTTTTTTGCCATTACAGCGTGACATTTTATCATAAATTGCACTTCTGAACTTTAACTACTATTTTCATAAAGGAGTGGCATGCTACTGTAAGCCATATGTGAATGTGTATACTTATTTAAATGAATTTGTTTAGTAGTATTATGGTAAGATAAGCCATTTATTCCAGAAATCATCAAAACGGGCTCTTCAGTCACTCTTACTGCTATCCTTGGAATGTAACTAGAAGAGTATAAAGAAAAGTTTTTAAAAGATTTTTTCTAGAATAATCAGTTGCTTTACAGAAAAAAACACCATACATCTTTTCACTTAAATTTTATTTATGATATTTGTAAAATTTTCTAGCTTCTTTTCTAGCCTTTTCAGTGCATTGCGGCATTGCACATTGCAGCACACGAAGAAAGAAACCAGTTTCTTGAATATTATTTCACAATGAATACATTTAATCGTGCTAAGTGATGTTTATTGGTCCCTTAGGTAACACACAAGTGTGCCGGTAAAGGAAAATTTTAAAGGAAAAATATTGGTCCATCCATCTTGCATTATTATGGTTATGGTTTTCTTATGTCATTGCTATTATTTTATGTTGAGGTTATGTTTCTGTCAATGTGGTAGGTGATTGCTTGTAATGCTCTTGACTTTTTTTAGTTTATTATATTTTGTTTTTGTTTTTGTGAGTTTTATGTACAAACGTATTTTTATCTTCAGAAGCGCATGTACCACGGTAGGCAAATAGCCACGTCTTTTTATTTCTCGAAAAAAGCAGCCCAAGGCTGATTATTTCTTAAGAAAATATGTACAAAAAACTTCTGTTGCACTTCTTTGTCGTCTATCCCGGTATCAAGCTATTGTCATAATTTAGTTACGTCAAACATATTTTGTTTCACCCATATTTTGATCCCGGCAGTTAGTGTTGTACTACCTTGTACGTTATCGTATTGGTTCTATTTTGACCATTCAAAAGAAAACATTGATGAAAATATCTTAACGAAGTGCTCCATGCCAATTTGTTTTTCAAATTTCTAACTTATAAAGTGAGGTAATCGCCCTAACAAAATATCACATTTTAAATGTTAACAGTGTCTTACGATGGTATAGGAGATGTTTAAATACATATGTCCTTAACATCCCCTTCAAGTTGTAATTTTTTTGGTTTTTGTTTTTAATTTTTCGACAAAAAGGACATCCTTTATGGAAAGCAATTTGACTACCCTGATGAAATATCACATATAAAATGTTAACAATGATCTACGATGACACAAGAGATGTGTATATACTATTGTCTTCACTATTCCATTCGAACTCTTAATTATGGATCACCCTAATGGTATAAAAGTGAGCAAACCCAAATGAAATATCATGAATCTAATACAGACAATGGCTTACGATTATGAAAGAGGTGTTAAAATAATATTGCCTTCAATTCCCATTCAAATTCTGATATATCTTTTGATTTTTTTTTAAATTTTTTCGACAAAAGAGACCACTCTTATGAAAAATAAGTGGGCCACTCTAACGAAATATTACATATTACATGTTGACAGTGGCTCATGATTATTTAAGAGATGTTTCAATACTTTTAACTTCTATATTCTATCCAAATTCAATTTTTTTTAAATTTTCATCAAAAAGGACCACTCTAGTGGAAAATAAGCGAACCACCCTAACGAAATTTCACACATAATATGCTACCAGTTGCCAACGATAATATAAGATATGTTTCAATACTATTGCCATGAATATCTCAGCAGTTAGTTGAAATCACATCATTCATGTAAAATTGAATTCACTCCCCATCTCAAAAATTGGCTCAGAAAGTCGATTTTTTTTTCATAAAAAAAACTTTTGAGCACTACTATTTTAGAATTTCGAAAAGTCGGTTTTGGCTGGCACCCTAATGTTAACCTTGCCCCATCAGTTTTCTGTTTGAGATGTGAAGCAGAACTTCTCATTGTGTACGTTTATTGAATCACAAAAGAGCGTGCAATGAATGATTTATGATACGATTGGAACCATCTTTGCTTGTCATTACTCTCAATGCTACCATAAAAAAAATAATTTGCGTATGTTAAATCTATCTAGTAGAAGTTGGGAAAATAAAATCAAAATCATCAGGGAAGAGTCAGGAAAAATGCGGAAAATTTAAAATTGAAATCAAAAGGCCACCCTGGAACTGTTGATAATTGCATCCAAATCAACATCACACTTAGCAGCGATAAGCATATTGTGTTTCAAGCATTCGCCAATCTATATACAGTGTCTAGTTAACACCTTTACGTGTGCGAAATTACCTAATTTTCCAAATAATAAATTCACCAGATACAACCGGTTTGTTACAGTGCAAGCTGAGATGATCTTGGTCAGGAAGCATGATCGCGAATATTACTGATCTGGTTATCACACTCCAGCATCAGTTTGACCGTTGTCGAAGGATCATCCGATATTCGGCTTTGAACTGATACAATGCGTTACAGAAGATTGAATTTAATAACAGGGATTTAACATGAATGTGTATACTGAGGTCTAGTTTAATCAAAAATAAAGGAGATTATTAAGGTATTTCGCATGAATTCAAAAAAAAAACACTGTTCATCAGAATATGATCATTTTTTTCTAGTCATCAACTAGAACACAGTGATCACATTTGCATTAACAGTAAATTGATTCCGAAGGAAAAAAAAACTGCTTTTAATTTTTGATGGAGATAAAGAAGCTCAGTTTTAACTAAGTGTAATGCTCAGAACGCACCATTTTATACAGCAATATATTCTTTATGGCTGATAGAAATTCTAAAATGAATGCTTTATTCGATAGATGATGATTTTTTTCATAATGCTTACTATTTGCTAGATCAGCTACAACTACACAGAGAAGCAAAGAGGATGTTACGGACGAAAATACAGTGTGGAAGTTCTCAGAAGCGGTGAGATAACAAATTGTTTTCCTAGAAAAAAAATTGATTAAATTCAATATAATAAATTTCGTTGCCCGTCTCATACGCAGTCACAGCGGTCATCATTATTTGAATCAGTATTAATTTTTGACTTTACATTTTTGTTTTTTTTTTTATGCGGATCCTCACCGCAAAGCACGCTGCATATTTCCTTTTCATTCGGCCGCAAACTGAACTCAATGTGAGAAGCCTCTTTACTCAATCGCATGGGGAATACGACTCAGTTTCGTAAAAAATTAAGTTACTCAGTCCATGAGTGACTCCACTTTTCACGAAACTGAGTCGTAGTTCCCATGTGACTGAGTAAAGTGGACTCTCACATTGAGTTCAGTTTGTGGCCGTGTATAAACCACTCGGAACTACACTTCCTTTACACATGCTCTCGCTATTCGCTAAGTTACCGTAGTTGGTCTCTAGAATAATCGTCACTCAGCCGTTTGCTCTTTCCTGCACGAGTTCGACAGGGCACGATATATTCGATTGCTATTCGGTGCTAGGCTATCTTCACCATGAACACAATTTTCGACTTGTGGCGAACGTTCACGGCGATCTATTTTTTTAAGCTTGAAGGCTTCCCCAAACTGCAGCGTTTTTTTGCCGCTGCCACAGCGAAATCGCGGCGAAAAAATCGCCGCGATGAGATTACATGTCGGCTTATGAGAGCGCACAAACCGACGCGATGCGTTTTTTAATCGTGTCGGTTTGTGCGCTCCCATAAGCCGCCATGTAATCTCATCGCAGGTGCGTTTTGCGGCGGCAAAAAAACGCTGCAGTTTGGAGAGACCTTGGAACTGCGTTTGAGCGATGCTAAAATAAGCAGAGTTGCAATATATGAAAACCAATATCGTTTAACCACTGATGGTAAAACGCCTGAATTCGTTCGATCAGTTTGCTCCACACTTCTTTACCCATGATCATTAGTGGGGTGGGTGGGGGTCGTAAAAAAAAACAAGGGGGGGGGGGGGGGGGTTTTTTCGGTTGTTTGTCTCATAATCGTTCTTGGGAAGCAAAGCTACTTTTTCTTTGTGCTTTTGATCTACGATATTATTTGGCAATAAAATATAAATTTTTCAATAGCCATATCATTTCATTAGGGTTCATTGAGTGTTTTTGTAATATGAACTGATAAGAATATGCTTTATATGTGAGAAAGTAGTTCACTGCATGCATTGAATGATAAGATAATGCGTGTCAAATATAAATATTTTGAATATAAATAAAAAAGGCTGCAAACCAAGATCTTTTTCGCGACAAAATCTGGACACTTTACACATACATCCTCTGAAGTATCTCATCAACGAAAGAAAAATTTCGTAAAGTGGTGTACGTATGTATGTCCTTTCTGAAAATACCAATTTAGTTTATATTACAAGTGCTTAGACGAACATGGCGTCTATTTAAGGGGGGAAATACCCGAAGTGCCCGAAAGAAATGTACTTTTTTGGGATTTATTTTTGGGAAAATAAAAACGGTGCACATCAAATTTATATCATGTATATATATTTGGGGCAATGTTTGAATTTGTTATGCTAATTTGCTTTTTAATGATCAACGTTCCATAAATAAAGATTAAATCGAAAATAAACTGGCAAAGCTTATGATGTGCTCACACATACACGAGTAAGGCTATCGGTCAGAGCCTACCTACATTCGACGCGTTCATCTGTCAACAACTTGATCAGCTCATGAACTTTCGGTAAACTATGATCGTTTTCGAGATGCCGCGAATCGAAACGATTGTTAAAATTCAAGTGGTGGACACGTGGCTTCGTGAGAAGGATGTCTCCATGAACAAAATAGCAAAACGTTTTGGAATTCATAGAATAGAATTTACGCGTTAATGATGAATTCCGAAAGAAGTTCTGGGAACACTACTCGTTCGATAAGCTGCCAAGAAGAGGAAGAAAATCAGGTCGAGCTGACTCAATATTGGATCGTAAGGTAGAGAACCTCATCCTTCGGAACAGATCGATGACGAATCAAGAAACGCAACAACCTGAAGACTTATAAGAAGCAGAAAATAGCAAAACAAAGTGTTGAGCAAAAATCCAGTTCGAAAACCAGAGCCAGAAAGTTACTCAGCCGACTTTTACAGCGACAGGAAGGCCTGCGTTTTGATCGATGACGAAACATATGTAAAAGAGGACTCCAGAACGCTTCTAGGACCGCAGTTTTACACCAAGGTCATCGACGAAGATGTGAGCATCTCCAAAAAGTCGTTCGAGGTGGAAAAATATGACCAGAAGGTTTTCGTATGGCAGGCAATTTGTTCCTGTGGCTAAAAGTCATCGATATTCTACACTAAAGGTTCGATCATTGCCGAAGTTTACCGTACTGAGTGTTTGCAGAAAAGGATCCTTACGTTATATAAGCAGCACAAGGTCTTTGCTTTGGCCTGATTTGGCGTCAGCCCATTACGCCAAAATCACCGTACAATGGATGCAAGAAAATGGAGTCGATTTCGTTGAGAAAGGCATCAATTCTCCCTATTGTCCACAGCTTCGTACAATTGAATGCTACTGGGCTATTGGAGTGCAAGACCATGGAAGAGTTCAAAAAGTATTGGTCTGCGGCTTTCAGAAAATGCGACCATACCAGTCCAAAACTTCATGAGTGGGGTCAAATCCAAAATCGGAAAACTCGGAAAATAATGTTGCTTGCATTCATTTTTTTTTTTAACTAAGAGATCAAGACTTTAAATGATTAAATGATACAGTTTTTATTAATTTTTAGTTGTTTTTTTAGTTCATGCTATGAGAAAAAATGTGTCGCCAGATTAGTTTTGAAACAGTCCTTAAATGGTTCACAAATTCCTCTTGGATTAAACCGACTATTTGTTTTATTCCAATGTTTATGTTTCCGGGTTTTGTCACCATCAAGCCCTATTTACTAGAAAACTAGAAGTAGTAATTTCCATTTAATTTCAGCTACCTTTATAGTTTATCTTGACAGATATGCGTATTTTGTCTATAATGTGCAGACTTCTTCAGTGTCGTGTACTAATATTCGAATCCAGCCGAGAGACACTCTTCCAAATACACCTGTCCATTCATGGTGCTTGCGGTAACGAAAGGTGTACTCCGCTTTCCGCATATACAAACCGCTTGCCAAATTAAGAACTTCTTGGCGAGCTTCGACATCTTCTGTGTCCGGGGTTCTTGGGAACATCACGCTTATCCTTGGCAGTCACATACAGGTTTCCTGGAATTTGGTTGAAGTCCGCTTTCACATATGTCTCGTGACCCATTACGCAGCAGTGTGGTTTTGTTAACTTCTGGTCGCACAACTTCCGGGCACGGCTTTTTACTACCATATTCTGTTTCTCGTCACGGTTTGGGGACTTCTGAACCTTAAACGTACGTAGTCCAGCTCGAGTTTTGGTATTCTGCACGAAAGTCTTGCTCACATGCAACTTTTTAGCCACATGTCGAACTGAGGCGTTTGGTTCCCGTTTAAAGGCCCCAACCACGCGTTTGGGATCGTTCTCGTTGACCTGACGGCTTTTTTTGGGATCTTCACTTCCGATCAACAGTCAGACGTTCTGTGAACCGTTTTATGATACCAGACACCGTTAAATTCGCGATTCCCAACGTTCTCCGATGACACGTTGCGACAGATCCTTACTCTCAAAGTTCTCATGCAAAACTTTTTCGCGCACGCACTGTTCTTTCGTCGCCATTTTGAAAACTTTTTCGCACCTGATGAAATCAAATCTTAGAGTATAAACATTAAACTATGTCTACGCAAAATTTCAATGAATTTTACCCTACGGATCAAAAGTTAGAGTAATTTGAGTGTGTGCGGATTTTAAACGGTGCACCCTTTATTGTATGCATTGAAACAATTGACTGGTTTAAAAAAATCCACCAATGCATCGCCAATCGTAGCAACTCTATTGTGTTCAGAAAAAAATACAGCGTCATCGTTGATTTGCAGCAACTACGGTCAAGCAAGTACGCTTGATGGTTTGTTCGTACTACCAGCTCCACCCGGAGCGAAAAAGTTCGGCATCGTTAGGCACTTCGTGTCCGCCGGATATAGCCGATCGGGCATTTACAACATCCTCTCCCTTCTGGAAAAAGGCGGGAGCGTCGAACTGGTTCCGGGCGCCCGACAGTGCTGCGCGACCGTAAAGTGCAGCAGAAGCTGAAGAGGAAGACCGAGGGAATGGTGGCCTCATCATTCCGCGCCTTGGGCCGCGAGGTTGCTGGAACCGGCCAAACGGTGAAAAAGTACATGGGTAATATGGGCCTTGTTATACGGAAGCGTCAGTCGAGGCCGGTCGTGTCTTAGCAGGAGCCAAGAACCCAGAAGGAGCGACTGAATTTTGCCAACATTTTTCCGGCGATGCGGGACGTCGTGGTCATAATAGATGATGAGACTTACTTGACGCTGGAAGGCACAAACTGGCAGTAATTTACGTCTCACACCAAGGAGGTAAGCGTTGGCGTCATATATATGTCCCATACCAATTTCCCGAAGAAGGTCCTTCTGCAGCTAACGAGCACCGGGATGAGGATGCCCAAGCCTTTGTTCTTTCCTTCGGGGCTTGCGGTGAACAGGGAGATATACAGTACGAAATGCCTGTCGGAAGTTGCCGCCTTCATCAAGAAGTATCATGCGGAGGAGGTTGTGATCTGTTGGCCTAATACATCACTGGAGTAGATGGACCAGCTGAAGGTAAACGTTGTACCAAAGACCGCAAACACTCTCAACGTCCCCCAGATGCGACCAATAGAAGTTTTTGGGGCGAATCTCAAACGGAGGGTCTATTCCAATAATTTCTTAGCTGATCGACCATTATTTTTATCGACCATGAATAACTGCCGTAAGGCCACCTGGCATGGTATAGAAGGATTTTTGTAGAAGGTTCAATAAACGTAGGATTTAAGGAAAATTTGCTGCATTGAATTATCTTTTGTCGTTTAGTTTTTACCGCCATACAAAATTTGTCTATTTTTTCAATGTATACGTTAATGTACGACAACATTAATGGAAATAATCCAGGCTAGGAAAATTGTAGGACATAGCACCAGAGGTATTTCCAGAAGTTCACGTTCTGAACTTGACTTAAAGGCTGACTAAAAGTAAATTGGTACGCCCCTCGCGCGTCGCTAGTACGCCTCTTGTGTTGGGAATTCAAAATCTTTGACAGTGGTTTGTTTACACTTCTATAGAGAACAGCTGGTGCAAGTTTGATCAAAGAAGTCGATCCCGTTCTGAAATACCGTCACACACAAACACCTGGAAAATCCGGAGTGCTCCGCTCCAAGCTGGCTGAAGTGCTGAAAATGTCGAAAACAACAGTTTCTTGAGTGTTCAAAACCTACAAGGAAACCCTGAGTGTGGAAAGGAATCAGCGGATCTAAAGTTCTGTCCATTTAGAATCCGGAATTACTTATTGTGTTGCAGCGGCACGGAAAGTGACCGCTGCAGATTTTGTTAACCTTTTGTGGTATAAATTTCACGGTGTTTCGTGCAGTGAGTCAAAAGTTATTCCAGATGGAAGCCGAGAGGAGAGAAAAATTCTGCACACCCACGTTGATAATCCAACGTGGTCCGCAATAAAAATCGCAAAAACGTTGAAAATCGCCAAATCAACCGTGTATGATGTACTCAAACGTTTCAGGGAGCGAAAGAGCGTGGATCGAGTGCCTCAAGTAAGCATCATATGACCGCAAGCTGAACCAGAAGGTGTTGAGAACCGTCAGAGCAAACCCTGGACTATCAGATAATGAAATCGCACAAAAATACGCTGCTGCTCGCAGTACCGTTCGAAGAATTCGTTTGCGAGCAGGATATCGTTCTTATAGAGCCAGCAAGCAACCAAACAGAACGTAGAAGCAAGGTTTCGTCACCAAAACTCGAGCTTTGAAATTGTACCAGCAGGTTTTGACGAAGTACCAAGGATGCCTGCTCATCGACGATGAAACCTACGTCAAAATGAATTTCGGACAGCTTTCTGGCCAAACATTCTTCATGGCGACGGCACGAGGAGATGTTCCTGCGAAGTTTAAGTTTGCTTTTATGGACAAATTTGCCAAAAAAAAAACTGATGATTTGGCAAGGGATATGCAGCTGCGGAGCAAAGACCAAAGTGTTCGTGACGAATAAGACGATGGATTCGAAGCTGTACTAGGAAGAATGCCTCAAAAACCGCGTACTACCTTTCATTAAAGCCCATAAAGGTCCCGTGAAGTTTTGGCCAGATTTGGCGAATTGCCACTACAGCCGGGAAGTCATCCAGTGGTACCGCGATAATAACGTAGATTTCATCTATAAAAACATAAATCCACAAAACTGCCCGCAGTTCCGGCCCATCGTGAGATTTTGGGCAATAATGAAGCGGAAGCTTAAGAAAAGTGGAAAAACGGCTCGGGACGCGACTCAGATGACCAAAATGTGGAACAAATGTACCAAGGAAGTTGTCTCCGGAGGTGTGCAGCGTTTGATGGGAGGAATAAAGAAGAAAGTGTGAATTTTCATTATAAACGAAGAGAAATGATTTGTATTGATATTTTTTCCTGAAAGTACAGTGAATTATCTTTGTTTTGATGTATTAAACTTATTTGTACGTCAATCCGATGATTTTATTATTCCGGATTCTAAATGGACATAGCTTTACGAAAAAAAAAACTGGAACCAGGGGTCGTCAGCTGCGCAGCAAGGTGTTGAGGTGCGTTAAAGCCAACCCCGGTCTTTCGATCCGAGATGTGGCCAGACGGTACAACGGCAACTTTCAAGCGGTGCGGAACATCCTTGCCAGGGAAGGATACAAATCGTACAAAGCCAGTTAACACCCGAACCGGCACATGAAGCAGAATTTCGTGGCCAAAAGTCGTGCAAGGCTTTTGTTTTGACTGTGTTTCGACGAAACATACGTCAAACTCGATTTCAAGCAGCTTCCCGGTCAAAAGTTTTACATCGCTACTGGAAGTGGGGATGTCCCGGGAAGATTCAAATTCGTGTGTGCCGACAAGTTCGCGAAGAAGCCCATGATTTGGCAGGCGATTTACAGTGGTGACCTGAAAACGGAACCATTCGTCATATCCTCGACGATTACATCCCAAATTTACATCGAAGAATACCTGAAAAAGCGTGTATTGCCGTTCATCCGAAAGCATAGGGGCAAAGTCATCTTTTGACCCGATTTGGCCAGCTGCCACTACTCCAAGGTGGTTTTGGAGTGGTATGCTGGCAACAAGAGTGGTATGCTTGTTCTCAAGCGAATGAATCCTCCGAATTACCTTATGTGCGTACGAGTTTTCTTTTAGTCAGCCTTTAGATATGAGCGCAAAAACAAGTTGCCTGCCAAGGATCTAAGTCTCTCATGTTAGTGAATAAAAGCAATTAACAAGATCAAGGACATGCATTCCGACGAGCATAAATGAGCAATGGTACAATAAAGATAATTGCCGGTCGTTCCAACACGTTTCATGCAGACGACGAATTGATTGCCCCAAAAAAATTTCTATTTACTCACTCACACTTTTCTGTAGATTACCAAAGATTACCAAAGCACTATTTCCATTTCCGCACCGGTTTCCAGGCACGGGTGGAAAACAGCTTATCAGGCACATTTCGTCGCGAGCAAGTCGGAAGTCAATCTTGACATTCGACCCCAACAGAACGAGTGCGGGGGGATTTACTAAAACTACTTCTCTCTTCACTCGCAATGTAATTATGCTACTACGCGTTTATGGCGCATACGCACTTTCGAACGAATAGTAATAATAAACACCACAACAACAGCACGATTCATTCACCCACAGCACCCCACCGGCTGTGTTTATTCAGTTAATGTCGATTATTTGGTCAACCAATTGAGCGTCAATTTATACTATTTCGGAATGGGCTTCCCTGGCCTTCCCTTGAATCGATCTAAACATAATCGTGTAAACGGTGTTAGTTGGCCGTTATCCCGGCTTAAGTTCCCTTTCGGCGTAAACAGAGTAGTATTCGTTCGTTCGCATAATGTATCGTATAGTAAGGCGTCGAGACGCGCCGTGGGAGAAAAGCTTTACCACTCATCCACCTAGCAGGGTTGAGCCATGGCTGAAGTAAACCGATCGAACGAATCCAATACCCATTCTCAAGTAAAAAGTTCTAAGAGTTCGGCCTGCCAGACTGGACGTTCTAGTTTCGTAATACTCGATGGCAGTCAATCAACGGACGCGCACTAGTATGGTAGTAATTCTATCCGGTATAGCTGCCAGAACACGTTAGATTTGGCCGTTCAAGTTCAAGTCGGTCGGTCGGTCGGTTGTCTGTGCGATAACAACAGTACAGGTCAAATGTACGGCAACACCGGTTATTGATTAGTGACCTCGCGCGGCTATGAACGATAAACGCCTTCTGGCTATGTGGATGGATTGTAGCATAAGTAGGCCGGTGTGTTGTCAGTATAAAGCAAGCTGAGTGGTGGTGCACAGTTTTGTGGAGTTATGCGCCCATTCGCGTGTATCGTCAGAAGGGCCCGGCAAAGACCCCGAAGAACGGCAATACTTTCAGGTTCGTTCGATGCTGGTGATGATGATGCTGATGATGATGGTGGTGATGATTACCTTTTTATGGTAGGGTGTGAGTCGCGCGCACCATTCTTGGCGGGCGTAAAAACTACCCCCTTTCCGGCAACAGGTGCTGTGAGTGCAAATAAACACCGGTTGTGGTGAAAGTTTAATGTGATGATTTGATGGCAGTTGTAAACGTGATCTAATCTTCCGAAGGGTGGGATGTTCGGAAGGCAAGGTCAACGTTGCAGTCCGGCTGACAGCAAGGTCATGTTGGCTGTTTCGTGTTACATATGTGTTACTCCCGCGGTGAGCGTTTCTTTGGACCATTTATCAGTGCATGTGCAAGTGTATCGTCGCGGAAAGCGTTGAAGGATTATCGAATCGGTGCCAAAGTCAGTCCCAACGTCGTTGATTCGCGCCGAGTTTACATTACAGTCTTCAACACGCTCGGGATTAAATCCTCTGTGGTGCAGCTTTCAACACGTGGCATATGTAAAATCACACCTGCGTTTATTGAACGGCTGCCAACAGTAAACACTGACAAATTTATTTGGCTTCTCACACTTATGGACTGCCCGACGATGGGTGGTACGTCCAAACATGCCCACTCTCCCGAACGGATCGATCGATGTATATGGCATGGTGGAAACTGTCGGATCGCACTTTCCGGCAACGGAGAATTTTTATTGCTGTTTTCCTTGGAAAGGAAACTTGTTTATTTGACACCCCCTGGCGATAGGTTCCTTAAGTCGAGTTCTCGTATGATTTCTTTGAAGTATAGGATTACAGGGGAAGTTTCGAATGTGTAAATATTAACATTTAAACAAAAAAACGAGCGACTTGACAGGACGCAGCTGGTTAAACAACGATTTCCTACATGTATGTTATCATTGCAGATGAATTGAGAAAGCAAATTTTGTCGGAAAGAATGTTTGTGTAATCGATGCCGATTCAAGAAAGCGTTGAATTTATATCTAACAATATAATAAACTGAGATTTTTTTTTTTTAATAATCGTTTATTTGTACAGGCTCAATCGAATCAACTTTACAGAGCCAAATTTTCATATTTATATACATCATTTATCTTAAAACTAAAGTTAGGAGGATAGAGCCGATTACTCGCGGCCGTCTCGAGGTTAATAGGAATTACAAATTACGGATGGGAAAGAGGGTGGGAATTTAAGGTATGGTTTACATAACACATTAAATTTAAATTCTAAATTATCTAAAAACTTATAACTATACAATTTATGGTTTGTTTTTGACTGGAACATTTTTTTAAAAAGAAAAAAAAACACACAAACACAGATAAAAAAAAACTTATAGTAAACATACAGGTTAAACTAACTACAATCTAAGGCTAATGTTAGTCAAAAACACATAAATGAGTTTCATGTACTCCAAATCACGTACAGCCAAAATATCTCGAATTGGCACATTGGGTTGTCTACCTCGAGCCCGAAGGGAATCATAAAGCTCCGATCTGACTCCACGATGTTCAGCACAAGACCAAATAACGTGATCTGATCTGAGAAAGTTGATATGAACGATTTAGTAATACAAGCCCAGTAATTCTGACGAAAAAAGAATGTTAACTATTCGGTGGAAGGCACGGGAATATTTCTATAATTCATGGAAACTTTTTTTTCTAGAATTCATAATTCTTACTCGATTGGAATGGGTCCCATTGACTTCCTATCTTTAACTTCAGAGAAGTGGACCAACATTAGACTGATACAAATTTTAAAATCTTGCTCCACGAAGCTTAAATAATTTCCAATAAGGGTAATATAAGCCTAAAAAATTGGAACAAATCCATAGGCGTCTCGTGATCAAAAGTTCAAACTATTCAATCTTCAATCAGAATGAGCTTAGTTAATTTAATCATTTTACTTGGAAATCGTATGGCAATTGTCATGGGCACAAAGACACTAATTACTCAAAAATATGTAGTAATTTAGTATATTTTTGCCAAAACTTGTCAGTCCCGTTCCGCATTAGCATCAAGGTGCCGATATTTGATTCTACGTGGTTTACAAAAGGTTAAAAAATAAAGTTTTTCAAAGTGAACGATGGAGAGAATGAAGTTTCATTGCTTACAATTTTTTTTCAAAATAATCTCCGATTTTTCGTTTTTGGGCAAATTTTAATTGCGTTGCGAGTAGAAGCGTCTAAATAAAATTCTAAATGCGAAGGGTGAAAATAATCTAATTGCGAAGGGTGAAAATGAAATCTGTGTAGGTACTTTACTAAATTTTGACCGATTTAAAGGGTGTCCACAGTTAAATTGCATCACTTTAAACTCGCCCTCAAAAACAAGTCTCTCAACCGATTTTCATGAAATATTCAGGGAATAAAATACAATGTATAATCTTGGTTGAGGTACTTTTATTTCACTGTATTTCTTTACCAAATCCAAAACCCCGAACTTTCTTCTTAATACCACGCATTGGATTTTGTACAACGCTTGAACCGACATTTTTTCTGCTTTCAACCACGACTTCAACATTTCTTGTTCTGTAGTGACAACTTTAGGATGCTTACGAAGTTCGTGCCTCATTATAGCCCAATATTTTTCAATTGGCCGCAACACTGGAGAGTTTGGGGGATTAAGATCCTTCGGCACGAAATTGACACCATTCGTCGTGTAGCACTCCAGAACATCCTTGGAGTAGTGACAAGAGAAACGGAAGCAGTCGTTTTTTTTTCAGGCATTCATTCATGTATACTTGACCATTTACAGTTGAAGTTGTCAAGAAAGGCTTGCTCCGTTTACCGGACGAACAAATCCCCTGCCAAATCATGAATTTCTTGGGGAACTTTGACACTTGCTGTTTCCTGAGAGACGCTGGCACATCGAACTTGTCTTTCGCAGTCACATACTGGTTGCCGGGAATTTGTTTAAAGTCCGCTTTTACGTGTGTTTCATCGTCCACGATGCAGCAGTGTGGTCAACATTTGTGTGTACAGCTTACGCGCACGTGTTTTAGCTGTCATATTCTGTTTTTCATTGAGGTTTGGAGCCCTTTTAACTTTGAATGAACGGACCCTGGCTCGTTTCTTGGATTTCTGCACGAAACTTTTGGTCAAGTGCAGGCTTTTCGTGACATACCGAACGGAACAGACGTTGGGTTTACGTTTAAAGGCAGTAACCACTTGCTTGTGATCCTTTACACAGTACGGAACTATTTTTTTTTCCACTCACCTTCTTCCGATCGACAGTTAAACCAACAATCAACGTGCAACTAGCGATTAGAAATTGGTTCACTGTTGTAGAACCCCTAGTTCCGAAGAACACCTTGCAGTCTGCACCTTGCCATGCATTCTTGTGCTTTTCAGTACCTTTTGGTACAAGTATCTTTGTTTTTGTTTTGATTCTCTATGTTATTTTGACAGAATATTGGTGAGTGTATTGGTGTGCGTTACGGTCTTAGGAGCGAATCATTAAGCTTGGGACCGAGCTTGGGATCGGTGTGCTAGTACTCCCTGAGCCAAAAAAAAAATATTCGTTTTCTTCCTGACTATCCACCCGCTGGTTAAACGTTCCCCGAAACGTTTTATGACACGAGACACTGTAGACTGGTGAATTTTCAACACCTTTCCGATGGCTCGGTGCGAAAGAAGTGGGTTGTCGAGGTGCGTGTGCAAAATGTTCTCGTGCACTTGCTGTTCCTTCGACTCCATTTTCGAAACTACGACACATTTCACAACGAAACTCACGCAGTGTAAACAATACCCGCTGAGGTCATTTCACCCAAAATTTCGTTGAAATCAATCCAAAAGGCGAAATGTTACAGCTTATTGAAAGTGATGCAATTTAACTGTGGACACCCTTTACCACGTCATTGATGCGTCGTTCGGCCGAACCGGTAAATAACTAGGCCGTATGAGTGAAAAATATCCTGCTCAAAATCGCACTGTGAACGAAATATTAAAACAAAAATACTTTATCCTATTCTAATGAAATTCTACATTGTTTCTTTAATTTGAAGCAACCAAATTGTTATGAAAAACCAACGCTTTTTGTTATTCAAATTCTTTTATAGTATAGTGCTATTAGTACCAAGAATTGCCAAGATATAATCACAAAGATGATTGTTTTCTAAGTTTCAACCAATGAATGCATACGGCACAATGTAATATAAGCATAAATGAAGCAGTAATTTTCATATTTTTTGATTTGCATGAAACCTTGCATACAAGTTTTTCGGGAAGAAAAACGCCGTTTTGCATACTTGGTTCACCATTTTGAATCTAGCCTTACTTATGAGAAAGGCCTATGAAAAATGCACATGATATCTTCAAAAAATTGTATCTCGGAAACGGTTTGTCCGATTGGTTTGGTGTCTTCGGCGAAGTCTTAGACAATTGTTGGTGCTATATGGAAAAAATATGCACGGTAAAAAAAAAGTTTGGTTTTTGTGTTTTGAACTAAAATATAGATTTTCCCTTCAAAGTTACATGTCAATAATTTTTTAGTTATCCTTATGTTATAGCTGACTGAAAATGCTATCTAGTGCACAGTGGGTTGTTCTGGAGAAAAATAGGTTACAATGAAAAAAAAAATTTTTAAAAAAAATTACTATTTTCAAAAAAGCTATTAAGAAAAGTCAAAAAAGTTTGTCACCCTAATTTTATGAAAGTACATCAAATTTGCAAGCAAAAAGTACTTCGGTAACATTTTTCTAAGATGCACCGTTTAGAAGATATTACTGATTTAATATTGATTTTTTTGATAACTTAATAAGTCTTGGCCCTTTTCGGATGTACTCCGTGTTTTTCTAGTTTCAAAAGTATTTTTTTCGGAAAGATTGGAAAATTTTGAGTTAAAATGACACTGACAGCTTAAAGATTCGAGTGAAATTCTCTGCCTTAAAAGTATTTTCAAAAACAAGTTACAAAATCCCAGTATCAGGAACAATGATTTCTTCCAGTTATGTTTGGTGTATTGTGTTGAAAATGTGCATTCAACTCTTGCATATCGCCTAACAGTTTAATCCATTTAAACTGGATGTGTTTATACTGTGCATATTTTCTCTCTAATGCCAAACATCGCCACAGACATCAAACCGATGAGACGACTCGATTTCGAGATACACCTTTTTGAGAACTGCAAATGCAAGCTCCTCAATTAGCAAGATTCAAAAGAGCGAATTAAGCTTATTTTTCAGGAATGGTGATTGTGCGCAATAAAAAATAACATTATATGTTGGATATCATCAGTTTATTTTTATTCCTGTATTTTTATAAAATTATTGTTTACACAACTTTCTTAACAATATCGAATATTTTGGCATCATTGTCAGGACAGTTTGAATAAAGCTTTGCCTTTATTGTATTTTCTGATAGAGGAAGAAATGAGTGGAATTTTTGAGTTCCTTGAATTGTTTTTGCATTATTATATTGATTATTTAGCTGCAAAGACATATTTTCGTATTCTTCTGTAGTAGAATAACAAAATGACAACTTTGTAAGTTCTTCTTCTTTTCGTTTGTTTGCCCAATTAAACAACTCTCTTGCAGTCTTTATCGGGTGTTCGCATTCTTTGGCTAAATTTGCTCTGGTAGCCATGCGTTTTATCGTACCTCCAATAGCATCGCATGGACCTTTTCCGTGCGATGTTGCGAAGAAATGCCATTCAGCGTCAATACCATACTTTGACTTAAATTTACAAAGGCTAGAAAAGTTTTTTCGGTTTTTATACTGTGAAGCAGCACCATCTGACATAAAATAATTTTTTTTATGTTTTTATTTTGATCAATTTGTAAAAAGTTTATCATTTTATCAATAAACAAATTAACAGCGACTGAATCATGTCTTAGTTCTTCAGAAATTATAATGAAGCTAAAATGTTTAATTTGCATATTTTCAGTATAATATATTACGAAAGGATGGACTGTGGCCTGTTGCACGTTCCAATGGTGTGATTGAACTTCATCCTGCAAAATGAAGCTGTAATTTTCAGAAAAGTCACAAATAGCTAAAAATTCACCATCTTGCAAGTTTTGTTTTGTAGTTTTCAAAAAATTGGATTGTTCGGTTTTTACAAAATCATGCGGAATCAAACTTTCTAATTTTGAGCTGAAAAATGAAACAAACTCATCGGTTTGCTTTACAATAGTTTCTAAATCACATCTGTCAGTGGTAACCTATTGTTCGAATGAAAGCTTTTCAACAAAGTTTTCTTTCAGTTGTTTCAATAAACTGTCTTCTAAAACTGAGGTATCTGGGCAGTTTTTACATCTTCGTAGATGGCAATGAGTTGTCTTATTTTCGCAAAGTAATCTATTCGTTAATGTTTTTAGATCATTCAAGACATTGTATTTTTTTAAGCTATGTAGAATTAAATTGACATTTTCATTTTCATTACATTACATTAAAATTTATATTTTTTTTTTTTTACATTATCTCTTTCCTTTCTTGCATCTGATGCCATATTTCTACTGGTTTTAAATTCGTCTACAATTTTTTGTACTGACCATGATTTTGGTAACAATGATAAAATTGATAGTTTTTCTTGCCTTGTGGCTGAATTTAAAAATTTAATTTTCATATTTTCTATGACTTCATCAAACTTGTTTGCTTTTTCTGTTTTAGCGTCTAATTTAAAAAGATTTCTTCGTACACCTTCGACGATTTCAGCGCACTTTTTTTCAGGATAGTGAACATTTTTAACCTTACCTAAATCTATAGGCGAAACACGAATAGCTGCTATTCCTCGGTTGAATATTTCGACGTCTACAGGCATCGTGAAGTCTTCATTTGATTGAATTGTGCTTAGCGTTGACGCTGATGGTATCGTGACCAAACTTTCATAGCTTTGCTCATAGCTTTTTAAAGTAGTTCAATGTTTCAGGTTATCTTTTCTGATGAGAAGAAATTTAATCTCGATGGACCAGATGAAATCTTTTCGTACTGGAGAGATTTACGGAAAGAGCCACGTTACGTTTCATCTCGCAAATTGGGAGGGGGCAGTTTGATGGTTTGGGGGGCATTTTTTCAAAACGGAGTGGTGCAGATTGTTTATCCGTCAACAAGAATGAACCGCCAGGAGTACATCGAGATGCTTCAAAACCATTTGCTACCATTCTTGCAGCAGAACCATCATGGTGTTTGGCTATTCCAACATGATAACGCATCAGTTCATATAAGCCGAGTGACCATGGCGTGCTTATCTGAACATAAAATCCAAGTTATGGAGTGGCCAGCTTGTTCTCCAGAGCAGAATTCGATCGAAAACTTGTGGGGCCTGATGGTACGCATAGTGTATGCAGACATCAAGCAGTACGGGAATGTTCAAAAGCTCAAAGGAGCAATCTCATCAGCGTGGAACGAGATACAAGTATCTACTTGTCGCCGCCTGGTTGAAAGTATGCCGAATAGGTTGTTTGAACTGACTGAGAACAAAGGAGGTCCTACACATTTCTAACATGCTGCAATCAATGCAAAATTGATGTAAACTTTTTGGCGAAAATTAATTTTACGTCTGGTTCTATAGTTATGAAACACAGCTTTTTTGTTTACATTATTGAGTAACTTTCCAGAACAATCCAAGATATAAAAACATTATTATAAACATAGATAAAGACCATATCCAATCCTTTGCACTTCATTTCCAATATGCATTCTCTTTTATTACTCAAAAACCTCAATAAAATGACTGGTTCTATCGTTATGACACGGAGTGTAGTAATTAAGTATATTTTTGCGAAAACTTGTCAGTCCCGTTCCGCATTAGCATCGAGGAGCCGATATTTGATTCTACGTGGTTTACTAAAGGTTAAAAAAGAAAGTTTCTGAAAGAGAATGATGAAGGGACTGAAGATTGATTGCTTACAATTTTTTTTCAAAATAATCTCCGATTTTTCGTTTTTGGGCAAATTTTAATTGCGTTACGAGTAGAAGCGTGGAAATAAAATTCCAATTGCTGAGGGTGAAAATAATCTGCAATCAAATTTTTGTAGCTACTTTACTCAATTTTGACCCATTTACCACGTCATTGATGCGTCGTTCGGCCGAATCGGTAAATAACTAGGCCGAATGAGTAAACAATATCCTGTTCAAAATCGCACTGTGAACAAAAATAAAAATAAACTATATAGGGACAGCCCAATGGGGTTGTACGCGAACTTGACGTAGGACTACGTAGAAATGTGTAATGAATTTTATTATTATTATTATTTTTAATTGCCTGTATTAGAATAGAGGTTTCACTGATCGATTGGATCAAGAAGCCTTGCCGAAAATCAGTGAGTTGTTTCTTTAATTTGAAGCAACCAAATTGTTATGAAAAACCAACGCTTCTTTCTATTCAAATTCTTTTATAGTAACTAATAGCACCAAGAATTGCCAAGATATAATCACAAAGATGATTGTTTTCTAAGTTTCAACCAATGAATGCATACGGCACAATGTAATATAGGCATAAATGAAGCGCAATCATGTTTGTATGTTAGCTAAATGCATCGCATGATCAGTGCTGCTGTGCTGCGAGCTGCTCCCAATCCTTGATGACCACTTTGTTTTTGGGACATTCGGATATTTGTCTCTGGTTCTTGATTTGCATTGAAGAATGTTCCACGAGTCGATATGGACCAGAGCTGATCACTTTTTCCAATCGTCAAACGCGAAATAATTTACAGAAAAACTATTGGTCATTCTATGTCGTGCATGGCAAATATGAGTGTTGGTTAGGCAGGGCTAGGGGTTTAAGGTAGGGTGGAACATCACTTTGACAGCGGACCCATTCCCGTCAATCATCGCTATTACTCAGCAGTAGTCGAACCAAACGACTTGATTTTTTGTACACGGTGAATATATGTGTGGGTCAACATACGTTCAACAAATCCAGTCGTTTACTTCATTGTTGCCGTACGACTACGTCTTTGTTTTCTATACCGTCACGAAAAGTAGTCAGGTTTTGAGCATTAATATCTCAGTCATTTCTCAAAAGATTTTCAAATGTTTTACACCAATCGATCGGAAGTATTTCTACGCATCAATACAGAACATTGTTGATTTCGGGCCACATACTATTGATGTTAAACCTTGCCTTAACAAGTATGTTAGTTCCTTCAGGCCTAAGGGGTCATAAAGGGTGTTCCGATCAAAATTTGGTCAAACAGTAATGTGTGTGAGTCGATCAAAGTTTTTATTAGTAAGTCAAACTCTTTTTCTTCTTCACGTTCAGTTAATACAGAATACAGGAGAAATATTCAGCTAAGCTTCCTTTTTACCGAATGCGAATTGCCGAGTCTTCCGTTTAACACCTGCCATAAGATTTTGTACAGTCTTCTTGTCCACTTTATTCGCCGCAGAACGCCAGCTTGCCTTGAACTGTTTCTCGCTCACAAAAGCTTTTTGAGTCTTCTTAAGGTTCCGCTTGACGATGGCCCAATATTGTTCGATTGGGTGGAGCTCTGGCGTGTTGGGAGGGTTCTTGTCCTTGGGCACCACTTGAACGTTGTTGGCAGCATACCACTCCATGGCCTTTTTTCCGCAATGGCAAGATGCCAAATCCGGCCAAAATAGAACGGAACAATTATGTCGCTGCAGGAAAGGCAGTAGACGTTTTTGTAGGCACTCGCTCAGATAAATTTCCTGGTTGATGGTTACAGTCGCAATATTAACGTTACTCTTCAAGCCACAGGTACAGATGGCCGGCCACGCCAGATATTTCTTCGCGAACTTTGACAGTTTAATGTGCTTGAAAATATCTACCACCTTTCCCCGTCCGGTTGCCGTATAAAATTCCTGTCCAGGAAGCTGTTTAAAGTCTGCCTCGACGTAAGTTTCATCGTCCTGTGCCACGCAATCAAACTTCGTCAGCATCGTCGTGTACAACTTTTGTGATCGTGCTTTGGCCGACGTGTTTTGTTTATCGTCGCGATTTGGAGCCACCACTTTCTTGTAAGTCGACAGTCCAGCTCGTTTTTTAGCTCTATCCACGGTTGAAGGCGCCACTCCCAGCTTCTTTGCGACATCTCGGACGGAGAGGTTGGGGTTCCGCTCGAAACAGCGGGCAACTCTTTTTGTCGTCGCTGTGGCCTCCGGCTTTCGTACAAAATTTTGATGCGTTGCTTCTCTTCCTTCGACGACGTTTTGATAACTGAAGTGCTAATCTCAAAATCAAATTGGAAGCTTGATGCTACACGCACACATCTGCAAAATGAGGGGTGCGCAATTTTTTTTAATGCATGATGAAAGGAAAAGCGTCAAGTTTAAGTCGACCAAATTTTGATCGAAACACCTTTTATATGACCCCAAAAGGATATTTGCTGTATAAAATCCTACAGACTGTATAAAAGTGTACACTGTCTTCGGCACATTTGTTTTCCATCAATTCTTCCATCTGGAAAATATAAAAAAAAAAAATATGAGTTTTAGGCCTAATTTATGACCTAGAACACCCTGAATATGAAGAAGCTCAGGAAGAAAAACATAAATGCCTTATTACTAGTGTACAGCGTTGTTTTAAAATATTGTACATGTGCATACGTATGATCAAATTCTCGTTGATAAACGTTAAATATTTTTGTATCTTTCTGGGAGGTTCTAGGTCATCCAAAATGTACTTGAGTTCAAAACTTCAGATCTAAAGTTGTAACAGTAGCTTTTAGGGCTATACAGAGTGTTCGGTTCCTCAGTGCAAATATTTTCAGGGGCGATAGGGAATGATGTTTGAAGAAAAAAATTGTTCTACGCATATGGTTAAATCTGAAATTTTACGGAGTTATTGAACTTTTAATGTTTTGGTACATGTTAGTCTTAAATTGGCTGTAACTCAAAAACTATGTTACTTTGCAAAATTTCATCCTTCATTCGAAAGCTTAGGATATTTTCTGCATAACAATTCTATTTAAACATTGAGTTATTATCATTTAGTGTCTTTTTAGGGGTAATTTTTTTTTAAGTATATCCTTTTTTAAGGGTTTTTCATTGTTTTTTGCATAAAACACGTAATAAACAGCAGTGATTGATCGAACAAAAACATGGCTTTAAAAGTGTTTTACAACTCTTTCTTGGACACAAACTTTCTATCTCACTTAGTTTTTTTTGCAAAACTGTTTTAAATGCGACATGTTGTGTCTCCAAGTAGCAGATAACAAAATCACGCATTCAACCCCGCCGTGGTAATGTCTGTGCGCAGGACGTCAGCTTGATGGGGCGTCCAAGGAGAAGAATGTCATAACTCAAATGTTTGCAAAACAGTAACTCACGGCTTCCGGAAAACAGTTATGTTTTTTTTTCCAGAAAGGTTAGCAGATACTCATCTCTGCTACGGTTACGCCATTTGTTTGGCATCGGCATCCCAAAACAAAGCTATTTTAGGTTTTGTCTTGCTAATTTCGGCTCCTGGTGCTGTGTGCAATCGGGGAAACTAGGTCCCATACGTAATGATTTTATTATCTCCAATCTGCTCCATCAATCGTAATGTTTTGTGATATAGTGGGTGGATTATTGTAATTTGAGATAACTCAATGCAGACGTATTGCAAATTTGATAGATCGACATCCAATTGATGGGTAACCTCATGGTACTTCATAGCAAGATGCTAAGAAGCGGACCGAAAGATTCGATCACCCCCCCCCCCCCTCCACCCCGCCCTTCCTTCTTCATGTGTCCACATATGATTTGAAGATAACAAAAAAATAGAGGTGGGTTATATCAGGGAAATAACCGCGAGGTACACGTAGTTGGTGTATAGTTATAATGGTATCATCTTATTTATACATATCATAACAGATATGGTTGGTTAATATTAGAATGTTTTTATTATTTTGCTTTGACCTGTCCCTTCTTATTAAATTTTCTACATACTTAGGTATTGCTTACTTTTTTCAGTTCGGGCCTAATGAAAAATCTCTGTCGAACTTACCACTCTCGGCTGAATGCCTCAAACAATCCAAAATATGCTATTTTTGATAATATTAAACACAAACTCTTTTATATTCGTCGTCTTATGAAGGACAGTAGCTGTGATACGCGTTAGAAATCAATTTTATAATCGGCTTATTTGGCCAGCACGACACCATCATGTGCTATATTCAATACAGCATAGTAGTTTATTAAATTCCTTGTCACTGTGAATGGCCGATAGTAGTTTATTAAAATCTGATAGTAGTTTATTAAACTTCTCGTCGCTGTGAATGGCCGACGGCAAGATACTAGGGATGATTATAGTAATCTATTTGGCACAAACATCGTTTTCCGCTGGAAGGTGCCCGGCTCCGGTATGGCTTCGGCAGTGGACACCGCCCACGCAGATTAGCAATCAATAGGTCGAGCGGGAAACTTGCAAAACTTTGCAGCGCTTCCGATAATTTTCGAGCCAGACGCGCAATCGCGAAAAAACGAGAAAAAATCTTCGTAACGAATAGTTCAATCGAACATGAATATCCCAATGTAATCATTTTGGTTCAATAATTTTGCAGCTGGGGAGTGTGGCTATTGCTGTATTAAACATTGAATGAAACTAAATGAAATAAAAAGAAGAAGACAATTTGAACCATTTGTTACCCGTTTTTGAGGACCCGAAAAGGGAAAACCATATTATCAACCTGTTCAAATGCTGATTTGTATGGGAGCAAAAGTAGGCCATTTTTAAGTATAACATATAACTACTTATACTAATAGCACTAAATTGAAATTTCAATCCAAAACATTTGTAACATTTTGATCAAAGGGTGTATAAATGAAGTCATTCTGTTCAGTCAAACGAGAGTTATTAGCGATCAAAAACCTTTCACTTTTGCGGAACGCTCTCATTTTTCAAAATTTTGAAATGACACCCGGTATAGAAAAGAGAAACGTAGTCCTACGTTAAAAAATAAATGTCTTTTGAGTGATGTACTAAGGAATTATATTTTTTGTTTATGCAAATATTTCACATAGTTTTCTACTGTAGACAAGCTTATGCTGTCTAAATAGAACACTGTTTGAGATGAAACCAGTTGAAAATCCGGTTTTTATTACTGGCTATGAAAAAGGAATGACTGTGCGCGTTTAACGAACATTAAAACAATTAGTTTTAATGTTTTAACAGTTCCAACGCCACTTATCGACGGTGAAATAGAAGGGAGTCTACATAATATTATATTATGACGCAATAAACTAATGCGTGTTTCAATATCTGGTTGCAATAGTCCACAGTTGTGACATTAGAGGGTGACAAGTTCAGGAAATACCGGAATCGGCTTAGCGAGAAAAATTGTTTTTCTCGTGAGCAGATTGGCCTGAGAAACCTACCACGAAGAAGATTGATGCTAAAGAGTGATACGGTCAGAATTTGGTCAAGGGAAAACGCGTGTAAATCGGTGAAATCGTTTATTTAAAAAATCAAATTAAATTTCTTTTTCAAGTTCAATTAGTATAAAATTCAGGAAAAATATTCAGTTAGGCTTCCGCTTTTCCAAATCCGAATTGCCGGGCCTTACGCTTGACCCCTGCCATCAGATTTTGTACAGCCGCCTTGTCCACCTTCATTGCCGCAGAAAGCCAGTTTGCCTTGAACTGCTGCTCGTCCTTAGCAGTTTTTTTTTGGTCTTCTTTAGGTTCCGCTTGACAATAGCCCAGTATTTCTCAATTGGGCGGAGCTCTGGCGTGTTGGGAGGGTTCTTGTCCTTGGGAACCACCTGCACGTTGTTGGCGGCGTACCACTCCATGGCCTTTTTACCGTAATGGCAAGATGCCAAATCCGGCCAAAACAGTACGGAACAACCGTGTTTCTTCAGGAAAGGCAGCAGACGTTTATTCAAACACTCTTTCACGTAAATTTCTTGGTTGACAGTCCCGGAACCTATGAAAATACTGCTTTTCAAGCCACAGGTACAGATGGCTTGCCAAACCAGATATTTCTTTGCGAACTTTGACAGTTTCGTGTGCTTGAAAATATCTGCTACCTTTCCCCCTTCCTTTTCCTTAAAACTCCTGTCCCGGAAGCTGCTTGTAGTCGGCTTTGACGTAGGTTTCGTCGTCCATTACCACGCAGTCAAATTTCGTCAGCATCGTCGTGTACAGCCTCCGGGATCGCGCTTTGGCCGTCGTATTTTGTTTATCATCGCGATTTGGAGTCACTACCTTCTTGTAAGTCGATAGTCCGGCTCATTTTTTGGCTCGATGCACGGTTGTAGACGATACACCCAGCTTATTTGCGGCATCTCGGAGAGATAGGTTAGGGTTTCGCTTGAAACTACCGGCAACTCTCTTTGTCGTCTCAGCGGCTTCCGGTTTTCGATTTCCCCCGATCCAGACTTCCTGGCTGTCGACAAACGTTCCCCAAACACTTTAATTACATTTGTAACGGTTGATTTGGCAACTTTTAGCGATTTTGCCAACTTTGCGTGCGAGTAGCTCGGATTTTCGCGATGCGCGAGCAAAATTTTGATACGCTGCTCTTCTTGCTTGGACGGCATTTTGACAACTGAAGAGTGAATTCCAAAATCAAAATAGAAGCAACATTCTACACACACACACCTTCAAAATGAGGGGTGTTCAGGTTTTTTAAATGCAAAATTGAAAGAAATACGTCAAGTTGATATGACCAAATTTTGACCGTATCGCCCTTTAGCTGCTAGCGCTCGGTGGGAAGCGTTGAGACTGATCACCCTGGCAAAGGAAAATAACAAGCTGGTATCATATACCTAAGTAACAAGTTCTGTTATCATCGTTTTGATTTCTGCTGTTATCACATAATAAATTTAGTTATCACCATTTGCTAGTTTTGTTATCATATGTTATCATTTTAAACATACAATTTTTGAGGAACGTTTGAACATTGAATTAAAAACTTTAAATATTATCAGCATATTTGAACAAGAAATTTTGCTTTTCATTAAAAAAATTGTTTTCAGATATTAGCATGAGAGTTTGATTTCAAGTTGATTACATAATTTGAAACTATTTCAATAAATTTACTTAAAATACAGGATTTGTTGTCAAGATCTTCTCACTGATAATATAATAAGCTATTATTATGGTATTCAACGAGTATTATTTTGTTATTCATTCTGTTATTTTGCCTGTTTATTCAGCCTCAATGATAACAAATTCAGTGATCAAATAATGATAACCAGGTATTAGAATTTATCAATTTGGTATAATCCTTTGCTCGGGCAGTGCTTCCGACGCAGAGACGACGGAACACACACCAAACGTAATTTCATTCAATAGCACGAGAATCAACTGTTGATAGTTGGTATTAATTGTTCACAGAAATATTGATCACGCTTTTGCAAAGCTAGTTCTGGATTAGTTTGATATTATCAATAGCGCAAAATCATCGCAAAGATTAGTGTAATGAGACTTGTTTCTATATCTCCCAGAAGAAATCGCTTATCAGCTTGGTATCTGAAAACATTCACTTAGTACTGTACAGACTAATTCCGACTCAGTTGGATTGGTTTGTAATAGAATACTCTTACTCTATTGTCTAAGCCGTTAGAATGTATATTCAGTGCGATAACACAAGTCAGCAGTGTTTCACTCCCTTCAAGTAAATATGTTGAATAAACACGTATTTCCGTCACAAAAACACGTATTTCCGTAGTAATATGAGCTACCTCATCAACAACCAGATTATTGGCTCTGCCCTTTGCAAGTTGGACTTGGATTTTATGGAATGGACCTCCCTGAATCCATTCGTGAACACAGATTTTTCGTAACACGTAAAATTGATGAAATAAACCGGGATTTCATTCACAAAATTACGAATTTTCATAAAAATCAAGATTTTCTATTTTGAAAACATGAATTTCAGCTCCGCCCTTTGAATGTTGGGTTTGGATTTTATGAAATAAACCTCCCTGAATCCATTCGTTATCACAGATTTTTCGTAACACGTAAGATTGATGAAATAAACCGGGATTTCATTCACAAAATTACGAATTTTCATAAAAATCAAGATTTTCTATTTTGAAAACATGAATTTCAGCTCCGTACTTCGAATGTTGGGCTTGGATTTTATGAAATGGAACTCCCTGAATCCATTCGTTATCACAGATTTTTTGTAACACGTAAGACTAATGAAATAAACCGGGATTTCATTCACAGAATTATGAATTTTTATAAAAATCAAGATTTTCTATTTTGAAAACATGAATTTCAGCTCCGCCCTTTGAATTGCGAATTTTCATGTCAGTCAGTCAGTCAGTCAGTCAGTCATTTAGTTGAAATTTTCTCTATATTTTTCAACTTAAATTCACTTTGTTTTCTTTTTCCTTTTATAGTTCTCCAAAGGTGTTTGCCTCTGTAGCATCCAGCAGTAGTCCGCAAGCATCGCTGGGCTCCATTTGCCAGCAAAGTTCTTTACAGTCTGTGCGATATCTTGATGAAATCGTTCTCCATGTTCATCTGAGACGGCTCCCATATTCTCTGGGAAGAAGTCCAGATGAGAATGCAAAAAGTGCAATTTAAGTGACATATTACATCCCAGTGCAGCATACGAATCAACCAGCTCTTGAACGATGTGTACATAATCCGGAGACTTTTCATTTCCCAAGAAGTGACCACAAACCTTTTGGAACGCATTCCATGCTCGTAACTCTGTCGCGTTAAGAGTTTGCTGAAAATTGTCGTCTTTAAGGTGTTTCCTAATTTGAGGGCCAACAAATACTCCTTCTTTCACCTTGGCTTCGCTCAATCTCGGAAACTTTTTCCTCAAAAAACAATATGGTTCTCCTTGAATATCCAGCTTTTTGACAAAATTTTTGATCAACCCAAGCTTAATATGTAGCGGAGGTAGTAAAATTTTGTCCCTGTCGACAAGAGGCAGATTTGACACATTTTTCTTCCCAGGTACCATCTCGGTACGTGCTGGCCAATGCTGCTGGTGGTAATGTTTATCCCTCGCACGACAACAATGCTTTGTGTAGCCTGCTTGAAGCCCAGTGAGCAATGCCACTACCTTAAGGTCTGCACAGAGATTCCACTGGTGTTCCGAATATTTGATCTTTTCCAAAAGTGTTTTTATGTTCTCATAAGTTTCCTTCATGTGAGCTGTGCAGTAACACTGCCTTCAAGCTTTTGCTTGAAGCGTCGATGAAGAGCCTCCAGTCAGTTGCGTGATACTCTAACTGTAGCTCTTCCATTAAACCTTCGATGTTGTTGCAAAAGACAAGATCACCGTCCATCGAAAAATATTAAATGTTATCTGAATGTCTCTTCCTATAAGATGACACCTTTACATCTTTTTCCAGGACAGTCCACTGCTTTAGCCTTGAAGCTAGCAGGTGCGCTTAGGTCTTGGGTAGCTCCAAATCTCGAATCAAATCGTTCAGCTCCTTTTGGGTTATAACATGCGGTTCCTCAGACTCCGAAGGTAAAAAATCTGGATCATCCTGAAAGCTTTTCTCAGATTCGCCTGGTTCCGAATCCAACTCATCAGCACGTCCAGCAATATTTGGAGATATTGGAACTGGCATTGCTTCGGAGTGCAATGTTGGCCTTGATGGGTATTCGATTTTATGCTTCAAAGCTTTGGAAAATCAATGAATTTTTGTCAAACAAAAGTAACAATCGCTCATGTGATTGGTTGGATTAGTCCACACCATAGGTTTGGCAAAAGGTAAGCCTTTGTGCGTACCTTTCATCCAACCAAGCAATGTTCGGTAGCATGAACAACAGGAGTATGTTGGAACCCATCGAAACTCACGATTTGGAAGCTCCTTGTCAAAATACAGCTGATATGCTGTCTCCAACAAAGGTGTAAACCCCTTTCTCTGTTCCTTCAATATCACGTCTCCACAAATGCAACAAAATGTTTGCGGATCGTTCAGAAAAAGTCGCGACATTTTTACAAAAATAAAAAAACGCGTCCGTAACACTCAAATAGCTAGCTTTGAATGAATAAAAAATGATTGTGCAAGGCTGAAGAGAGTCAACATGAGCATTAATTGACGCCAAAGCAAGACAGCAATAATGACACAAATTTTGTGCCGCAAATACGCCAATAGACCTTTTCGACATTTAATCGTCTTTCTTTGTCTAACATGCGGGGATTAATGCACGGTTTGGTTTCCCACAACTTCGTTGACTTCTCACTCGCACTGCTTCGATTCAAATCTTGCAGTAGTGTGCGCAAATTAAACGTCAAAAAGCTCTATAAAATGCCGCATTAAGCTACGTGCTTGAGGATTCTTGCTTTCTTTTTTAACATATCTTTTCCTTATTCTCTCGAGCAATAGTGACTAACACAGAGTCTTTTGTCTCTGTCTATTCTTTTGTTTTTTTGAGTGTTTGCGTGTTTTAATGCTGTCTTGCTCACTCCTATCCTAACTTAAAAATACGGCACTGCTGAATAGAGTATTTAATGAGGCGTTTCTGAAGGGCTCTGTGCAGCTGACTTTTGAATTAATGAATGAACTTTGAAGGTCTTCAGTTCCCAAACTGCTGTAAGAAGCAACATCAATATACTCAATATACTCAAAGAGGCACAGCTAAAGGGATCGTTCATAAATTACGTTATGCTTTGAGAGGGCGGTGGGGGGGGAGGCGTTAAAAAGTGACGATGCATACAAAATTTTTCAAAAATCCATACAAAAAATGTGATAAAGAAAGGAGGGGGTTAAAAGTCTGTATTTTTGAGCGACGTAATTAATGGACGGGTCTTGATTTTCATGAAAACCCGGTTTTTACATCAACCTTACGTGTTACGAAAAATCCGTGTTCACGAATGAATTCAGGGAAGTCCATTTCATAAAATCCAAGCCCAACATTCAAAGGGTGGAGCTGAAATTCATGTTTTCAAAATAGAACATCTTGATTTTTATGAAAATTCGTTAATTTGTGAATGAAAACCCGGTTTATTTCATCAATCTTACGTGTTGCGAAAAATCTGTGTTCATGAATGGATTCAGGGAGGTCCATTCCATAAAATCCAAGTCCAACTTGCAAAGGGTAGAGCCAATATTCTGGTTGTTGCTTAGGTAGATCATATTACTACGGAAGTACGTGTTTTTGTGAGTTTAAATCACATTTTTCTCAAAAACTGGACGTGTTACAGCATTTCTGAGCCCATATTTGGATTCAGCGTAGCAAAATCTATAAAATCCAACCAGAAATGCCGACGGGAGCGAAAAAAGTTCCGATTTTGCCGACTAGTGTAATCAATTGATTTTCAATTCTAAATAGAATATCTCGATGCATGGTTTCACGACTTTCCAGTCAGTGTCGTTAATGTCTGTAATGTTAATTTCCATATAAGACGTTAACTGATATGCTCACACACGGTAACGATTAACAAACGAGATGATGGTGATGTTAGAGTTAAAGCAATTAGACAAATGTAGCAAAGCACAACAGTTTCATGATACCTCATATACAGGTACAGGCCGCAGCAACGTTTAATGGTTAGTCAAGCAACTGATTTAGTTTTGTGTTATATTTTGATTTCGACTGAGATTTCTTCTATATTGGAAAAAAGAAAAATGCACTTGTTATTTATAAATCACAAAATAAACAGCACAAAACAAATCATCGCCATCCCTCCAGAGGTAAATACAGAGACTTACGTTTATGTCAATCAATATTCATGAGTTTTCCCGAAGTGCAAATCGACACTTAATGACAGTAATTTTATGCTAAACGCACACGACCGATGTTAGCTTTTTTCCCATAACCTGGGAAAGAACTGGATATATTCAGGCACCAAGCGAAAGTTCTAATCTACGAAGAAATAATCTTATGGTATCGAAATAGGAATACACAACTCATTGCCGTTCACCAGAACAAAAGCGGAAAAAACCAGATCTATTGACTATATGTCACCGTCGAGGACAGCTGGATTAATACGAAAATTGATTAACAGCTGTAACGAAGGGTTTTTCCATGAGCGCAATCAATCAATATAGGTTCATGTGTCAACATTTGATACTGGAGGATGACAAAAATCACGAAGTTCCTATAAGATTGATTATTTCTAGCAAACAGAATACACTATATCCTGTTTGTAAATTATTTTGATGTTTAGTTTGCGGTCTCTTTCAGAATAAAATGTGGAATCAGTGGTAATTTAATTTCAATTGATTTTCGACCCAAACAAAGTTAACAACAATCGCAGGAGGATCGCAGCAAACCGTGCTCTGAGACTGACATGTTTTGCCTTTGATGAATAGTTTTCGCGAAACAAAAATCAAGCAATATTTCGTTTTTCAACTTAAATAGAAAGGGAAATCTCGACAACATATTCAAAGCGAGGTAAACAAATATTCAAACAGCAATTTCTTGAAACTCTTAGCTGTTGTACGCAAATTAGTACCACCATCACCATGAATAATGAGGGTGCTAAGAGTTTTAAGAAATTGACCTTTGGATTTTTGTTTACCTCTTTGTTTACGGAATCAGATACGTCGTTTTGAATTGATTGTCGAGAGTTTATAAAATCTTCATGTGGTTTGTTTAAGAAGTAGTGAATGTGTTTCTGTGTTAAATATTATTTAGATTTGCAAACTCAACGGGGACGGTCACTTGAAGGTTTTTTGCATTTAGTTTACTCCAGTCCACTTTATTTTGAAATTTAGATTTCCAGTACACATTTGGTTTAAGATCACTACCCGACCAGCAGGGCATAACATAAAAATATCAAAATTATAACAAACCTTGTTACGACTAACTGATTATGATATAAATTGGTTAAAGACGTTTTCATCTGGATAACTGTATGACATATTTATAACAAATTAAGATATATAACCCTGGGAGGCACAATCTTTGTGAAGAAATAGATTAATTCTGAATTATGGAGAGTGTGAGCTGTTTAGTGGAATACCTGTAACTAGAAAATAAGAAGAATGATTAGTAATTTCCATTTAATTCCAACTACCTTTATTGCTTATCTTGACAGATACGCGTATTTCGTCTACAATGTGCAGACTTCTTCAGTGTCGTGTACAGTCGAGTATTAGTACACGACACTGAAGAAGTCTGCACATTGTAGACGAAATACGCGTATCTGTCAAGATAAGCAATAAAGGTAGTTGGAATTAAATGGAAATGACTAATCATTCTTCTTATTTTCTAGATTAATTCTAACAATAGCTGATATAATTTTGCTACATCGTAACAAAACTGTTACAAAGTTTGTTTTGTTTATGTTATAGGTATATCATAGTTTGTTTTTGTTTTGTTACTTCTTGAGGATTTTTTGTTACAATTTCTGTTATTTTAACTACATCCACGATCTTAATTCTAACAACCTTTGTTATAAAAACACCGTAACTGAATAACAACACTTGAAATAATTTTGTTGTTTCCTTGTGGTCGGGTAATAACTTCTACTATGCTTTATTAAATAATTCTTTTCTTAAATTATAATTTCAAACTTCTTCTACTTTCGTTTCACTATTAATATCCCTTGATAATGATTGGTGATCGTTTTTGAGTTGTACGACAATAGAGCGATAACAATGACAAGTCGGCCTGTTATACAGGGTCCCTTTATTCTGTACGTGGTAGGCTGGATAAAGTGAGACCGACAATTTTCTTTTCCGTTGGATGCCATGATCGATGAAAAGGAATCGTTGATCGGACTGTTGGAAATGACTTCTAGATGGTGCATTGAGAACGAATTTGTCGAAGTACGAACATGCCGGCCCTTCAGAAATCACATCTATGGTGCTGGCACTCTTCTGCGAAAGATTCTTGTTTAACGAGCCGGATTAGCGTTGATTCCGCTGCATTCTTTTCATCCATCGTGACTTAAGTTAGTTTTGTGATTTGATTCCGACAACAAAGCTGGATAAACCAACGACAGTAAGCAGTCACTCGACGTATTTCATTATAGTCTGAGAATGTATCCATATATTGGTCGACGAACGGTGGTTCTGTTGATGCCGGGACAACAGTAGCCAGACCCTTCCCTGCTTCTTCGAGTGTATCATTTTGAGATACGTTGTTTTTGCTTGGCCATAATTGTTGCTCAGTTGTAGCCATGTCGCTCCGAGCCGCCAGAGTTGGTTTGCTATCAATTTCTTTGCTAGAGTTCCCCGAGTCAGATAGACTGCAGGATATTCTTGTCCAGATACGTGATTCCAAAAATAGTCCTGAGATGAAAACTAGATTTTAGACACCTGATTACCTGCGAAGGTAGTCCACGTTCATTATGTGGACTTCAACCAACTGATAACTTTCGTAGAGTCGACCCAGCAGAAAGTTTCCGCTGAAAGTTCAAGAGACGATGAAACTGGTAGAGCTGCGTTGCAAGAAGTGTTCCACAAAGTTTCACAAGGTGTGAAATACTCTGCTGCTTAAGATGTGCTATCTTTGACCTTTTAATACTATTTTAACAGCTCCGGAAGCATATGTTGATCGAAAGTAGCAGCAGGTACCGTATGCAAGCTGCAAAGCATCTGAAAAATAAATCTTACCACATTCACGAAACTCGTTGAGATTAAGTAATTGAGAAGGGGTAATTGAGGTATAAAACTGTTGTTTCATGAGTATCGCAGGGCTGGTAGCAGGTCACTTTTTAGTGACTTGGTCACTATTTTGAGTCTAGTCACTAAAAAGTCACTATTTGCATCCAAAAGTCACTAAAGTCACTATTTTCGCACTGCCGATTGTGAAAAGATTAAAAAAAAATCACTTGTACCTAATGTACCATAGTGAACCAAATTAAGCGATCTGGTTACAATATATAAAAGCCGAGAAATAAACACCAAAAAACTAGATGCTCTGGCGAACGCTGTCCCGCCTCTACCTCAATTGAAGTTGTCAAATGCAGAGCGCTGGTCGGTCACAGCACTCTAGATTAGCTTGAATGCGACGCACGTGGTCCCATATTACATCATCTTTCATTATTTTTACAATTTTCCAGCTATTTTATAATAATTTTTCATATTTCAATACATATAAACCCAGTGAACCCCATGAAAAATCGAAAGGGATAGAAGTTAAACACTTAAAACTTTTATCCAATATGCAAATAAAATGTCCATTGAAGAAACTACATAAAAGAATCAAGTCATTTTTTATTTACACGCACTATAAAAAAAAAATCAGTTTTTTCAAAAGTGGACTACTCTTTTGGTATCCAAATGGTCGAGAAAAGTGAGAACGAATTGTAAATAAGATAAAGGACTTATTTTCGGTTACTCACTTAGTAATACGGAATCTGTAGATTGATTGTGCATATCCCGACAGTCAAGAGAACTCAATTCAATCATAGGTGAAATCGGGATACAGTGCAATTTGACCAGTTTATAAAAGCGTTATGATTTCAATGTTCCATTAAAACTCGTACATTGAAATTTTATATTTTTTCGGAAACAAATATTCATAGTTTATGATATCATAATTCATCAATTATTTAAGTTTATTCTGACTTTACTTGTCTGCTGCTAAACCGAATGTTTTTTGGCAAAGTCGTAAAACTTGTTAAGTAGAATTTGATTTGATTCTTCTAGAGGGAAGAACCACTCATACATCTAATGTACGCTGATCTGGAAAGGTTGGTGCGAACCATCGTCGGTCGAGTTTGTAAGCCTAATGTGTGGCTCGCGAATACTTCACTTTCAGAGGAAATTTTGGACAGTATTTAGAACCTGTGGAAAAAGGTTTTTGTTGGGAAGGAAGCAATGGCAGAGCTGGTCAAATTAAAGAAGGTCGACAAACTCCACTTTTTCAATAATGAAAATAAGAAAATGTTTGAAATGATGACGTAGGACTACGATACTAAATGTTAGCTATTTAGATGGTACAATGCAATTTTCTTTGAAATTAACCCTTTCAGGCCTAATTTATACAACAAATTTGGTGAATTATGATTGATTTAGTACTCAATGACATAGAAATGATTGAAAAAAGTAGGAAATAGTTTTTTGAGATGTGCTGGGTCGTCCAAACTGCCCAGTAGTTTTAGCCGCTATGCAGTGTTATGATATGTGTTCAAACATATTCCATTAATGTCCTGGAATACCAACTGACATTATGATATAATCAGGGGATATTCTATGCCAAGCAAACTAACTTAACTTTGTATAGTCCATAAAGCTATTGTTACAATTGTAGACCTTAAGTTTTCAAGGACAGTTTGCATGACCTGAAACTTACAAGGTTATCCTTGATATTTATGGAATATTCATTGAATATGTTGGAACATTTATTGTAGCTTTGTATAACCAAAAAGGCTACTGTTACTATCGTAGATTCCAAGTTCTGAAATTTAGATTACCTAGAGGATCTCATAGTTATAAAAAATGACTGTTGACCTTCCAAAAGATTCATTGAATATATTTGAATACATATGGTCACCATATATAGGTCAAAAACTACTGTTACAACTGTAGATCTTATGTTTTGAGCTAAAGGACAGTTTGGAGTACCAAGAATATCCCAAAATTGTCGCATTATGAATGTTGGCCTTTCACACTATTCAATCAATATTGTTAAATACATATTTTCCTTTTGCACACTCCAAACACCCCGAGTAACAAATCTTCAAGATTCTATGGTGAGTGAGCTTCTTTATAACCAATTGTAGTCATATAAAAGTATTTTCAACCGTTATAAAATTTGTGTGTTGCTTGGGACCTACTGTTACAACTGTAGATCTTATGTTCTAAACTCAAGGACAGTTTGGATGACCTAGATCATCCCCGTTTATGTCATAATGTTATTGTAAATTCGAAAATATTCACTGAATATGGTTGAATACGTTGCGTAACTTTGTATAGCCCGAAGAGTTATAGTTACAACTGTAGATCTTAAGTTCTGAACTCAAGGACAGTTTGAATGACCTAGAGCATTATAAAGTTATCAAATAATGACTGTTGATCTTCCAAAAGGTTCATTCATAATGTTTGAATACATATTGTAACCTTATAAAGCCCTAAAAGCTACTGTTACAACTGTAGGTCTGAAGTTTTGAACTCAAGTACATTTCGGATGACCTAAAATCTCCCAGAAAGATATAAAAATGATTAACGTTTAACAACGAGAATTTAATAATACGTATGCATAAGGCTTTTTTTTCTTCCTGAACTTCTTCATATTCAGGATGTTCTTGGTCGTCAATTAGGCCTTATACTCATATTTTTTTTAAATATATTTTCCAGATAGAAGAATTGATGGAAAACAAAGTTGCCGAAGACAGTGTACACTTTTATTCAGTCTGTGTGATTGTATACACCCATTATCATTTTGGGGTCATATATAATCCCTGAGGCCTGAAGGAGTTAATATACATTTTAAGGCAAGGTTTAACATTTATGAATTTTTCAATAGAATGTGGCCCGAAATCAACAATGTTCTGTATTGAAATTGATGCGTAGAATTCCTTCCGATCAATTGGTGTAAAAATTTTGAAAATCTTTTTAAAAATGATTGAGATATTAATGTTGAAAACCTGACCACTTTTCGTGACGGTCGCAATGCGATTTTTTTGAATTGTACCCCAGTATAGAAAACAAAGACGTAGTCCTACGTCAAAAGTCTGGTTTGCAGAACTCGTTTATAAAATATTGCCATTGCCTCAACCCACCAGCCGTTGCATCCAGTGATAGCTCCAAGTATGTTGTGAAAATCGCCAAGTTACTTCCGATTCAGGTCAACTATGATCTTCTTCTTCTTGATGAATGGAACTTGTTAAAATGCTAGGCGCTGACCTTGAGTACAGAGTACAGAATTGAGGAGTATTGGAACCAGTTGTTTACTAAGAAAACGGCTGTAGGGGAGCTTAAATACCCTCAGGTGATTAAGGTAGTGAAAACAGCTTCACATGTCAACGGCTCAAAAAAGGAATTGAGAGGTAAGATATGTCAGAAGTAATTCTAGCACAGGTCATGCTGGAAGGCCTTTCAATCGTGCGTATACACCCGACTTCGCAAAAACCAGCTGCGGACCAAGTGTAGGAGGTCGTGGAGAAAAAAAAAGTCGCTTGATTACAGGCTTCTTTACAAAAAAAAACCTAAAAGTGATACTGCGCCGCGGTAGTATTCAGTTCATTTTTACTTTACAAATGTATAAAATGTATAAAAGATTAAAAAATACTAAAATTTTGAAATCACTTTTTAGTCACTATTTGGTCACTATTTTTATTATTTCAGTCACAGAAGTCACTAATAAATATATAATATATATTATATATTTATAAATAAATAATCCATAAATCCGCTACCAGCCCTAGTATCGGAAGTTCCCGGTTTCAGTTCCAAATACAACGGCGAGATTAGGATAATCAGTGGTTATTAAAGCTTGATCAAGTCTAACAGAGAGGAGAGCCCATTGCTGTCGGACTTAGTTTCCGTGCTACAATGGGTGGTAGTACATATCAGACATCATCATATCACACATATTTAAGCGTCTAGACCCAAGTAACATTGCCAAAACCATCCAGCTTGATTATGTTTTATTTAAGTTTTATGAAAGCCATATAAATCAATTTGGTTTTATTATGGCACCAACGGGTGCCAATAGGTTTCATATTTTAGTCAGGTTTATGAGAACCTACACAGCTTGATTACAAAGCCACATTGATTGGAAAAGCCTTTTTTCACGGCGAAATTAATAACTCCTAAGGCTTATATTTCCGAATCATTGTGTCTTCTACAAAATTGTACCTAAAAAAGGTTGTCCATCTTGTGATGATAATTTCGTAGTTTCAAATTTTACCGCTAGAGTGGCACTGTTCCTAACTTTTGAACAAAACACAATAAAAGAGTGATTTCCAAAGCAAGTTTGTAGGGAATATAATTTCAAGCAGCTTTGCTCAAGACACCATTTTTATAGCTTTTCATTCGACCATGATAGAGCTATTTTTCTGCTTTAAATCGGGGTGTCTCTGAAAAATGAGTTTTTTTATTATAACTTTTTTGTTTCTCATTTTGAGAAAAAGTGAACTTGAAACAAAATATAGGGAACGTTATTGCGCACATTTTTGCTCAGCAAAGTTTTTTAATACAGCATCAAAAGCATCGTTCAAAAGCTACGGGCAATTTTAACTAAAAACATACGATTTTTGCTTTCGACCTTGTGATAGTTTAGGCAAGAATTGGCTAAAAAATCATATAATTATTATTAAAATGGGTATCAAGGAACAAATTGCTATATAAATAGCCCAGGTTCTCCTGGGGCACACGAGCGCGGACTGCTTAAAATCGGACATGTTTTTCGTTAAAATTACCCCTAACTTTTGAACAATAAAATATAAACAAACTCTTAGTTCAGCAAACATGCTCCATATCTTTTTCTACACTTTGTCTGAAGATTATTTTATCCTAACAATTGAAACTAAAAAGTTAGAATGAAAAAACTGATTTTTTAGGGACACTCTCATCTACACCAGCAAAAGCAGAGCACAAGCGCCGGACGCTCCAGTCGTGAATAAGTAGCCTGAAGCGTGTTTTTCAACTAAGTGTTTGTTTATATTTTACTTGCTGAACCCGGTGCGTGCGCTGCTACGCTTGTAACTAAATGAATGAAAATATAATAGAACTGGCACGTTTATGGTTGTTTTTCGGAATGAGTTTTTTTTCTTGATTAAGCAGGGGTTCAAACTTCTATCAGAACATGCCGAAAAATACACGTTTTGTGTTTTAGTAACCCGGATAATTCTCATGTTTGGTAGAAATTTGTTTTTCATTTGTATGGGAGCCCTCCCTTCAATTGCCTTCATTCCCTTGATTAGTTCTCGAGTTATGCAGAAGTTTGTGTTCAATTGAATGAAAACCTCCCCCCCTTAAGAAAGGGGAGGGGTCTTGAACCACCATAGAAACATTCTTGCCTTAAAAATCCCCCACAATCCAAATTTAGGTCGATTTGCTTGATTAGTTCTCGAGTTATGCAGAAATTTGGGTTTCATTTGTATGAGAGCCCCCCTTTCTGAGAGAGAAGGAGTCTCAAACAATCATACGAACCTTTGCCAGCCCCAAAAACCCCTGCATACAAATTTTCACGCTGATCGGTTCAGAACTTTCCGAGTTTATAAGGGTCAGACAAACAGAGAGATCAGACAGACAGACAGACCGAAATTCATTTTTATATATATAGAAATCCTGCCTTCAAAAACCTCCATATGCCAAATGTGGTTTCATTTGCTTGATTAGTTCTCGAGTTATGCAGAAATTTGGGTTTAATTTGTATGGCCCTCTTTTCAGAAAGAGGAGGGGTTTCAAGTCACCTAAGAAGCATTTATTGACTTCAAAATTCCCAAATGCCAAATTTGGGTCCATTAGTTTTGATTAGTTCTGGAGTGCAGAAATTCGTATTTCATTTGTATGGGAAACCCTTTTTCAGAAAGGGGAGGGGTCTCAAACCACCATAGAAACATTTCTTGCCATCAAAAACCTCTACTTGCCAAATTTGATTCCATTTACTTGATTAGTTCTCGAGTTATGAAGAAACTTGTGTTTCATTTGTATGGAATCTACCCCCCCCCCCCCCTTCAAAAAAGAGAGGATAAGTCTCGAACTACCCTAAAACATTTATTGCCTCCAAAATCCCCACATGTCAAATTTGGTTCCAGTTGCTTTCTTAGTTCTCGAGTTATGCAGAAATTTCAGTTTCATTAGTATGAGAGTCCCCCCTTCTATAAAGAGGAGGGGTTTCGAACCACCATAGAAAATTTGTTTTGCTTCCAGAAAACTCCACATGTAAAGTTTTATTCCATTTGCTTGATTAATTCTTGAGTTATACAGAAACTTCTGTTTAATTTGTATGAGAGCCTCCCTTTCCAGAGAGGGGAGGTGTCTCAAACAATCATTGAATCTTTTTTTGCATCTAAAAACTCTCACATGCGAAATTTGGTTTCCTTTGCTTGATTAGTTCTCGCGTTATGCAGAAATATGAGTTTCATTTGTATGGGAGCCCCTGCCTTTCAGAGAAGGGAGGGGTATCTAACTATCTTAAGAACCTTTCCCGATCCCAAAAACTCCTCCATACAAAATTGTATAAGGGTAAAAGAAATTAATTTTTATATATATACTAGCTGAACCCGGTGCGTGCGCTGCTACGCTTGCAACCAAATGAAGGAAAATGTAATATAACTGTCACGTTTATGGTTTTTTTTTTCGAAATGAGTTTTTTTTTTCTTGAATAAGCAGGGGTTCAAACTTCTATCAACTTGCTTCTTACCCGAGAAATACACGTTTTGTGTTTAAGTAACCTGGATAATTCTCCTTTTTGGTAGAAATGTGTGTCTCATTTGTATGAGAGCACCCCTTCCTGAGAGAGAAGGGGTCTCAAACAATCATAAGAGCCTTTCCCAGCCCCAAAAACCCCTTCGTATAAATTTTCACGTTGGTCGGTTCAGAACTTTCCGAGTCTATAAGGGTCTGACAGACAGACAGACAGAAATTCATTTTTATGTATATAGAAATCTAGCCTCCAAAAACCCCCATATGCTAAAAGTGGTTTCATTTACTTGATTTGTTCTCGAGTTATGCAGAAATTTGCTTTTTATTTGTATGGGAGCCCCCCCCCCCCCTTCAAATTGGGGAGGGGTATTGAACTGCCATAGAAAAATTTCTTGCCTCCAAAAACCTCAACATGGCAAATTTGGTTTCATTTGCTTCATTGGCTCTCGAGTTATGCTAAAAATTATGTTTCATTTTCATGGGAGTCTCCCCTTCCAGAAGGCGGAGGGGTCTCAAACCACCTTAGAAACATTAATTTCCTTCAAAAATCTCCACATGCCAAATTTGGTTCCATTTGCTTGATTTTTTCTCGAGTTATGCAGAAATTCGTGTTTCATTTGTATGAGAGACCCCTCTTTCAGTGAGCGGAGGAGTCTCAAACCACAATAGAAACATTTCTTGCTTTCGAAAACCTCCACATGCCAAATTTGGTTCCATTAACTTGATGAGTTCTCGAGTTATGTAGAAATTTGTGTTTCATTTGTATATGAGCCCTCCTTTCAGAGAAGGGAGGGGCTCTAGTCAACTTAGAAACATTTTTTGCTTTTAAAAACCTCTACCTGCCAAATGTGGTTCCATTTACTTGATTAGTTCTCGAGTTATGCAGAAATTTGTGTTGCATTTTTAAGGAAACCCCTCTCCCTTACAGATAGCGGAGGAGTCTTAAACTTCCATAAAAACATTTCTCTCCTCCAAAAACCTCCACATGCCAAATTTGGTTCCATATGCTTGATTAGTTCTCGAGTTAGCATTAGCATTAGCATTAGCATTGACGTTTGCACACCTCGTGGATGGAGCTACGATGAGGAATAATTCGTTGAAGACATTGCATGCCACCTCGAAACCAGTTACTGATACGTTTCTTCACACAATAATCTCCATGAAGACACTCCTCGATCGCTCACCTGGCCACGTCCATGCAACCGTTGGAGATAGGAAGGATTTGGTATGTACCATAAGAAGACACTGGGAACCCATGTAGCCTTCAGTAGATATCAAAGGAAAAGGAAATGAATAGTCGGAGAGAATAGTTAAACAGAATGCCCTGTTTTGTGTACAGAAAAAAAAAAAACGACAAAATTAATTAAAAGGGTCGTTGGGAGCATCTAGTCTAAGAAGGTTAAGTGATGCTCCATTTCTCTTCAAGCGGTTGAGACTTAAGCATTAACTATAGTCCTAGCCCCATATGGCTTATGGTTATAGCGCCATTACTCGCTCTCTGAAATGAGAAGAATGTCTGATAATATATTACCGGGTGGTGAAAGAAAACTTATCGCATTCTCTGATATGATCTTCATATGACTTTCATCGCAAACAATGATTTGTTTTTTCTATGTCGTTTACAAAAACTATAACTTAATCTTATAAACCCACGATTTCTGATTATGAAGCAAACAAGTAAAGTTTGGGCTACAAACCTACTTATGGTACAAAACGATCTACAACCAATAACTCTGAATAATTGAAAGCTAAATAAATAGTTCACCCTGTAATCAGTACCATACAGTTTTTTTTTAACGTTTTTGAGTTATAATGTGCAATGATCATATTTTCATCATAGTTTATAAACCTGTAAACCCAGATAAAAAAAAAGAAAGAAAAAAACCTTGTAAACTATGATGAAAATTAAAAAGAAAGAAGTATCAGGTGAAAACCATAATTGCATTGAAATAATGTATCGCCTCTTGTCCCCAAATAAGTAATTGATATGGCTTTTCTTTGGAAACTTCACCAAAAAAAATCTTGAGGAGCTCTTTAGTTCGTTACAATTGCGCAAAGAACTGTAAAATTTTTTAAATACAATTTCTTTCTACAACTTACAACTAAAAGATGTCCGTCGAGACCAGTCGAACGTGCATGAGAAAAGTATTAGAAAAGTAGCAAAGAATTCAACAATCAGAGTGGCACTCGACACTGAAGGAGCCTGTAAGTCGTAGACAAAATAGGCCTATCTGTCAAAAGATAAGCTTTTTTCTAGTGGAATTTAAAGAAATTAGCAGCGTTCACTAGTAATATACAGATGGAAAAAGTAAACAAGTGAAGCGATCCATTAAACTTTACTAGTTTTTTTTTTTAACAGAATGGGCCTGATATGCAGCAATATGTGCTCGAGCTTGACAGACACATTAAATTGTTAAAAATGGTTTAGAAAATTATGCATAATTACCAAAAATAAATTGCACAATAGATAGCAAAGTTGGCTTAACCAAAGAAAACATTATTTCAGCCTCAATTATTATTTGTCTGATTTGGCTCAATATTGGCGAACATGCTTTTACAGGCAGTATATCTAATCAAGGTCTTTTGCTGTTGGGACCACTTACAAAGTGTTATGGTCACTGATTGGCCACGGTGACTTAATTAGAGTGCCAAAAGGGCACCAAATCACTTTGACAGAGTTGCCGCCGGACACCAGTTACTTCTTTGAGAAGTTCCACAGAGCACACGTTCAAATCTGCAATATTTTTGACGGACTCCCCAACTCATCGAACGGAGTAATGGGTTCTTTTAGTCTCTCCCACCCATACAACATGCAGCTATGGCATTCAGCGGTTGGCACGTTACTCTTATTTATATATTTAGTCAGCACTAACAGGTTTAGTAAAGCCCCAATGGTGGTACGTTACAACAAACAGACAGCAGTTTTCTCTACCTAATGCTATGTGGGAGATGACATCCGTGCTCCCTCCGCCCCATACTAAGGACCTTAAAATTTTACTCTACGGGACCTAAAGCTAATAGGGATTCAAACATATAAAGGATACTCAGCTGAATTCCATTTGATCAAGTATAGAATAAGAAACAGGCAACAAGCTTAACTTTGACAAATAAAACGGTGCAAAAATGACAGCAGAAAACTTTTCACGTCTAGATTTTCACTACTTATTGCACTACTGTACAAAATCATCGTACAACAGGGGATGCCAAATCCCGCATACAAGGCAGGGGGGATCAGCGGTGTGAGCACACAGTCATATATAAATTACTACTAGAAAACCAGGTTTGACCTACAGAAAGAGACTGCAGGTGAAGACTCCTTTAAGAAGTCAAACAACTAATGGCATTAACTCGATAAATTCTATAAATAGAGATTGGACTCAGCTTCATGAAAGTAGTGAAAGAACAAATCTTGCACCCAAATAATTTCTTCATAATAATATAATTGAAAGTAAAAAGGAGTAAAATGGAAAGAGCTCACCCAAATTTCAAAGACGTCCGCCTCCCGCATCGTAACCACAGTGCTGATTATCTATAGTCGTGACTAAAGATGATCCCGGTGGACTTCCTCTTTTTGATATTGGAAGCAATCGACAAATTCCACTATACATCCTGGGGCCACATCGTTGCTGGTGGAATATCAAATGAATTGCTCACGAACAAAACAACAATCATCACTTCTTGGGCTATTGCCCTTTTCGAACTCAAAAAAGTTATAGAAAAATCAGAGTTTTCAACGATTTTAAGAGAAAATTATAACCAAAAATTTCAGCACGAAGCAAAACGTGACAGCAAAACAAAAAACCAACCACCTTCGAGCAAAGCCTACTTCGACATCTCCATATGCTTGATTAGTTCTTGAGTTATGCACAAATTCGTGTCTCATTAGTATGAGAGCCCCCCGGGCGGAGGGGTCTTGAGTTACCTTAGAAACATTTCTTGCCTTAGAAACATTTCTTGCCAAATTTGGTTCCATTTACTTGATTAGTTCTAGAGTTCTGCAGAAACTTGTGTTTTATTTGTATGGGAGACCGCACCCCCCCCCCCCCCCCCCTACCAGAGAGTGAAGAGGGGTCTCGAACTACTGTAGAAACATTTATTGCCTTTAAAATCCGCGCAAGCCAAATTTGGTTCCATTTGCTTTATTAGATCTAGAGTTATGAAGAAATTTCAGTTTCATTTGTATGACAGCCACCCTTCTAGGAGAGGGGAGGGGTCTCAAACCGCCATAGAAACATTTTTCGCCACCATAAAACCCCACATGCCAAATTTGGTTTCATTTGCTTGATTTCTTCTTGAGATATGCAGAAACTTCTGTTTCATTTGTATGAGAGCCTCCCTTTATAGAGAGGGGAGGGGTCTCAAACTACTATAAAAACATTTCTTGCCTCCAAAAACTTCCGCATGCTAAATTTGGGTTCCTTTGCTTGATCAGGTCTCGAGTTATGCAGAAATATGTGTTTCATTTGTATGGGAGCCTCCCCCCTTGCAGAGGTTCTTACTATCTTAAGAACCTTTCCCGGCCCCAAAAACCCCTGTATACAAATTTTCACGTAGATCGGCTCAGTAGTCTCCGAGCCTATTAGGTTCAGACAGACAGACAGACACAGAAATCCATTTTTATATCTATAGATTACCCGTAACTTTTGAATGATATGCTGCATTAAAAAACTTTGTTGAGCAAAAATGTGCGCAATAACGTTCTCTATATTTTGTTTCAAGTTCACTTTTTCTCAAAATGAGAAACAAAAAAGTTATAATAAAAAAACTCATTTTTAAGAGACACCCCGATTTAAAGCAGTAAAATAGCTCTATCATGGTCGAATGAAGAGCTATAAAAATGGTGTCTTGAGCAAAGCTGCTTGAAATTATACTCCCTACAAACTTGCTTTCGACAACACCATTTTATTGTGTTTCGTTCAAAAGTTAGCAACAGCGCCACGCTAGCGGTAAAATTTGAAACTACGAAATTATCATCACAAGATGGACAACTTGTTTAGGTACAATTTTGTAGAAGACATTATGATTCGGAAACGTAAGCCTTAGGAGTTATTAATTTCGCCGCTTTTCCGATCACTCTGTGTTGCTTTGACCAATCAGTTTTTCTGGAAATCCATGCTATTAAACATGACAGACCTAAACAGTACACATTGAACCTCAAATTGCTCAAATCTTCAGAATTTTGACTCACACGGTTAATAAGATACAGCAATTTTTTTGATGTACTATTTTTAACGAATACACTCTGTGATATTCCATACGTTCCCTTAGCACTTTTTACATAATATAGTGATGTTTAATGTCGAACTCTACAAATACGACGATTCAATGTCCGTTGCGACAAGGATTCAATTTTGCTCAAAATGTAACTGGACTCATCTCAGAAATCATTTCTCTCAAATTTCCAAATCCGAAGAGTGTGCATTTACATCTTGTTCACTTTAAGGTTATTCGGCTGCTAATGCCCAGAGCCAGTTCATAGCCTCTAATCGATGTCATTCTCATTTATACCCCACAGCTCTCACATTCCTGATTATGGGAGCAATCGGATACATGGTCAACACAGTATTCGGAGCCATGTTCAGCAACGGAAACGAGAGCTCAACGGTAGGACTGCTGTACCCTCGGTAAGGTCTAACCGTATTCTAATCCCTCTCCTCTCAATTTCCATCGAACCCGTTTGAACATTTTTCCCATTTCAGCGAATCGGAAACGCGCGAGGTGAAACACCTGGACGGGATGTGGAACTTTGTCAAGTCGGATAGCAACAACCCATCTCAAGGTTTGCGGGAGAAGTGGTTCAGTGATGATTTGAGCAAATACAGGAACACCATCGGGATGCCTGTGCCAAGTAGCTACAACGATGTGTCCGAAGATGCGGCCCTGCGCGATCATGTCGGAACGGTGTGGTATGATAGGAAATTTTTCGTGCCAAAGTCCTGGGGCGCTGAGGATCTGCGGGTGTTCGTGCGATTCGGATCGGTGCATTACGATGCAATTGTGGTAAGTGTTCAATTCAAGTCGTTGATTGAAAATGTGTTCAGATTCACGATTCGATTCTTCCAGTGGATCAACGGAATACAGGTGGTGAAGCATGAAATAGGTCACCTTCCGTTCGAGGTGGACATATCGGAGGAGCTGAAGTATGGAGCGGAAAATCGCATCACGGTGCTCTGTGATAATGTACTATTGCAGGTTACGGTGCCACAGGGAAAAGTGCAAAACCAACCGGTGGACGGAGGTGTTGAGCTAGTACAATCTTACACGTTCGATTTCTTCAACTATGCCGGTATTCATCGATCGGTTATGTTGTACACTGTCCCGCGAGTGTTCATCCGTGACGTTGCGGTTAACACCGATCTAGTGGATGGTGAAGGTCATATCTACTACAATGTCAAGAGCAACCTGAATGGAACCAACGATCTTCAGACGACGGTAAAAATTATAGATAAAAATGGGACCGTAGTGGGGATGGACAGCACTGCAGGGGTGGATCTGAAAGGGGTAGTAGTAGTGAAAGATGTGAAGCCATGGTGGCCATATTTGATGCACGATGAGCCAGGATATATGTACAGTATGGAAGTCACGCTACAGGGAAAGAGCAATGAGGCTTCGGATCCTGTTGGGGAAATTTATGATGTGTACAGGACGAAGGTCGGTGTGAGGACTCTGGAATGGAACAATACGACGTTCCTCATAAATGGTCGTCCGATTTACTTCCGCGGGTTCGGAAGACATGAGGATTCTGATGTGAGATAGAGTCTAGATCTTATGTGAAAAGAAATAAATAAAGTTGGTTCCTTCCGTAGATTCGAGGAAAAGGTCTTGACTACGCACTGTTGACCAAGGATTTTAATCTCTTGAAGTGGGTTGGAGCCAACGCTTACCGTACATCCCATTATCCTTACTCCGAAGAGAGTATGCAGTTCGCAGATGAACATGGTATTATGATAATTGACGAGTGTCCCAGTGTTGATACAGAGTAAGTATTTTTGTTTCAAGCATTCTTTGAGCAAATAATACATGAATCATCTATTTCAAGAAACTATTCACAAATTCTATTGGAGAAGCACAAGTCCAGCATCGAACAGCTGATCCATCGGGATCGCAACCATCCCAGTGTCGTTATGTGGTCCATCGCTAACGAACCCCGTACCGGTTTGTTAGCTGCGGACGCTTACTTTGAAGCCGTTGCCAAATATACACGCCAATTGGATCCTTCCCGACCAGTGACGGCCGCCATCGCTGTGGGAGTCAACGACGACCGAGCGGTAAGTTTCCAACCGTCCAAGTTCGCTGCGCCAAGCGCATTGAAATCTCTCAAATCCCCGTCGCGTGGAATAAAATTTTCATAAAAAGAAATGCGCAGCCGGTAGGATTCGAACCTACGCTCCCAGAGGGAATCTGATTTCGAGTCAGACGCCTTAACCACTCGGCCACGACTGCTGATGAGAAGGGCGCTCACCACATTGCTACTGTTTCCTCAGCCACTATTACGAAAAGAGATATAAAGAAAATCAACCAAAATACTCATTCATCTATCTCTTTCCCTCTCCCACAGGCACAGCATCTGGACATAATCAGTTTCAACCGCTACAATGGATGGTACTCAAATGCCGGAAAATTGAATATGATAACGAATCGAGTTACAGAAGAGGCCAAATCCTGGAATGCCAAACATAATAAACCCGTTCTGATGTCGGAATACGGAGCCGATACCATGGAAGGACTGCACATGGTGACTCTAATTTAAACCCTTCATGTTTCCAACCGCAACCGCCAAACTTATCACCTGTCTCTCGTCCCCAACAGCTACCCGCCTACATTTGGTCCGAGGACTACCAATCGCAGGTTTTCAGCCGACATTTCCGCGCCTTCGATGACCTCCGCAAGCAGCAATTTTTCATCGGAGAATTCGTGTGGAATTTTGCAGATTTCAAAACAGCACAAAGTAAGGATCATGGTCGGCACCCCCGGGACGAAACTCAGGATAATCCCATTCCTTTTCGCCTTACAGCGTACACCCGGGTCGGGGGCAACAAAAAGGGCATTTTCACTCGCAACCGGCAACCGAAGGCGGCCGCCTACCTTCTGAGGCAGCGCTACCACGCTCTGGCCGAGGAACTCGACAAAAGCACACTGCCGGATGATCTCTTCCTTTACACGGCCGGCAGCAGCGAGACGAGCTTGGCCAGCAAAAGTGAGCTGTGAGACCGAAACCGTGGCAAACTGTGCGGTTATGCTCAGGAACTAGCATTGTATTGTTGCTTTTATTCTACTGTAGGAATCTTAAACACGAGTATTGTTTGTACATAGATTTATTTAGTAAAATAAAGTGAAATTCGTGAGGTTGAGTCTAGATTTTCAGGTTTCATTTATTTCCGCTGAGGGAGGTTCCACCACTTTCATGCATTCATCTGCGAATTCCACGAATAGAGGTTCCATCATTCCCACTCGCATGGCCTTCATACCATCGGGAGCGGAATCGATTTCCTGGAGCAGTTTCCGGAGGTGAGGATTGTAGAGGAGGTTTTTGAGCGACTCCGATTGTTCTAGAATAATGGGTATGATTAGCTATGAACGTAAATGAATGTAATATACCTATGGTACCTAATTGCTGGAGTTTTTCTGAATTCACAGTATCAACTGTGACAAAAATTGGTTCCTTCGAAGGTTTTTGGGAGTCACTGGTGGTCAGGTCTTTCATTGGCGGTTCGCATGGATCTTCCTGATGCTTTTTATAGCATTGCAATGAGCAGCTGAAAATAAATAAATTGTATTCGCACTTGATCGTTGAGATTAGGAACGATTTTTTCATGATGATTGATGTCAAACGAAACAGGTAAGTAAAAGGAATAACAATCAATAATAATGAACTGCGGAGTCGTATGAAACAGCCACATCGCTGTGAGTAACATTCGCTTCATTGCCTTTCTTTTTCAATAACTGCAATAACAGTTTCTCAGAAACTGATGCTAAATAATTGTTTGTCAGATAAGGTGCTAAATAATTGTTTCTATCATCGAAAAGTATTGAAAATAGTTAACATATGTTGTCTTATGCTTGTCTTGTCTTATGCTCTTAATTTGTAGTGCTTGTAGAGGTTTCAAAAACTGATGGTGTTCTTGATGTTTCGCAAGAATTTGAATAAAATGAACACTTTAGCCACAGCTACAGCTGAGGATACATGGATCTAATTAATTGTAATTCAAGATCAAGTGCAAAAAGTGGGCTCAAAACTGCGGGCCTTATAGCGGTTCTAACTTCACACGTGACAACCACAATACAGACAGTACTTCCCATTTGATTTGCACGTCGTCACCGTAAAGTAACACTCACTTTGGTCGAACTGATGTTGCATTTAAGTTGATCCTCCTCAATCGAAATAAAGCAAGCTGTAATTTAAATTAGGCCGCTTGTTGGGAGGATATAGCAAAATGTTTATTTGGAAGAAGAAACAACCAACAGGCCTATTTGTTTTTTCCTCTGTTCGGGACTGTTTGTCTTAAACTAGAACCGTGGGTTTGAAGCAACAAAATTGAATATTAAAACAATTATGCATTTGAAGTAACAAATATGTTGTTGGATCGTGTTTGATCTAGTATAGGGTAAGCTCTCCAATAATTGCGGTACGTTCAAAGCGTTGTGTATGGAGAAACAAAACAAAACTAAATTTTTATATGGTTTTCAATCAAAAATTGAAAGTGTTTCATGTCGGTTTGTATACATTTATTTGTTTATTTGTAGTTTATTTAAACGGCAGCCTGTTAGTTACAAAAACTTTTGCTCAGGTCAAGGAAGTTTGGGCACGCTTAATTATTCAAGTTTAAGAAGTTTTAACAGTGCATTAACCGATGGCAGTAGGTCGGTTCTCTAATTCTAAGCGACAGTACGCCATACAACCGCTTAGAGAAAGAGCTGCGATCGGTTAATTTAGACGGGATCGACATCAAGCACTAGGGGGTTGCATGTTTTACTATCGTGTTAATAAAGCTTCGATTTAAAAACATTCATATTTTACTACACTCATTAAAATTGCGATCACGCTGTGGAAGATATATTTAGTTGTGTACTTACTAAGGCACTTCACACGTTTTGCATCTATATTTTTTGTCATTTTCGCAACAAACGGCACACTTCGGTAGCATTTTTAAATGTTTTGTTTAGATTTTTGTTCCTTTATCCGCTTCCCCTTGATTCGAAGGAGAAGAAACTCAGCTGTCAAGGCAATTTCTTCCTTATCGATCTAAGGTTCATTCAAAAACCCACAGTTGACATAAACACTCTGAAATATTTCTCCGAAATTTTCCAATAAGAAAAACCCAATGCAAAAAGAGCCCAATGCACAGTGGGCATAATCGAGCCTGTAATCGGATCGCACAGTGGGCATAATCGAGGCTGTAATCGGACTATACATGCATGAACTGACGCTTTTCTATAGAAAAAAACGCCAATAAATCGCCAATTGATTTCATCCTGTGCAGGGCATAGAAAGTGGCTCATTTTGCCCCATTTCACCTAAATCGGTGTGTTTTTCTGTTTTTACTCCGATAACCAGTGATGGAAAAAATCGCATCGAATAACGTTCAATTTTCAATCTTTTGCGAACACGCTCTTGGAAGAATTTCAATCTGAGTGATCTTCTTCCGACATCATAACACACCGGAGTGAATGGAGAAGAGAGACAAAAAGAAAAATATGACAACGGTCTCGCTTGATTTTGCTCATGCGTTGAATCATTCCTCCAATGCATTCATCGTACTATGAATGACAGTTGAAAGAATCGTCTATGAATGCATTCATTGATTCACGAAGATTGAATCGCCTCGATCGCCTTGATAGTGCAAAAGTTGGCTATGATTATTACGGTGTTGTGTGTTGCTGTTTGCTGTTGTTAGCTGCTTGTCGAAAAAACTCATTCACGTTTTGCTCCACGGTCATCTTTTAATCACAGTGATAAACCAAGTAAGTAGGTATTATTGGAAGTAATATTATGAGCAAAACACAATTTTTGTTTTTGTTTTTATGTTCAGAATGAAACGATGGTGCACTCAAAAACCACCCTGCTGCAGGGTGATGGGAAGTTTTGCTGCAAGGCTGTAGAATAATTTGGACAAGTTGATGGCCTGTTAGCCTGTGCTTACACTGTTCACTGCGGCTAGAATATTTTTAGGAATAATTCCTGGTACTCAATCAAACGTAATCTAAGCACAATGACCAGTATCCGGATCATCGAAAATTCAATACTAATGACCACTCCTCGTTCCGACATCACACAGGCATGCGGCAAATCATTTTACATTAATTATCACTAATTAGTGTAAAACGATATGTCACATTCCCAAGTTTTGTCAGATCGAAAAGTGGACACTGTTACCGAATCTTGGATGATCCGGATACTGGCCATTGTGCTCAGATTACGTTTAAAAAGGTACCCTGGTACGCCATCTTATTCGCCTTTGTAAATTAGCGTTTGATGATATGTTGCAAGCCTAGTTCTGTCGGAATGACAAGTGGTCCTCTGAACCGGATTTCGTATGATCAGATTACTGTGAACTATGACTAGATTACGTTCAGAATATCAATGTAAAATTATATGTCACACACCCACGTTTTGTTGGAACAAAAAGCAGTCTACCGAACCGGATCACGGGTAATCAGGGTACTGGTCACTGTTACGGTGGTTGAGAAGGTTCTCTGGTGCTACATCGTACTCGGCTTTGAATATCAGCGTAAAATGATATTTCGCAAATCCATGTTTTTTCGGAACGAAACGCGGTCCTCGGAACCAGATTTCGCAACATCCGGAAGGTTACCAGGGAGGCCTACGACGGTCCCATGTTTGCTAGGGTATGTTAATTTATTGTTTTATTTGTTACATAACATGATTTATCACTGAGAATACATTATGATCCACAATTTGCGATCAAAAATTACATTATCTGAATCTGGAATAACTCTGTGACCAGCGGAACTTTAGCGTCAAAAATCGGCTGAGAAATGAAAAAGTCATGTTTTTTAATACCAAGCATACCGTGAAGCGGAAAACACTAAAAGAATTCAGTTGTATTCTATTCCACTCAACAAGCAAATCCATGAATGCAATCTCGCATTCATATTGATTCGAAATTTTGATTCACGGATGATTCTCTAGAAGGCTAACAGATGATTCACGTGATTCAAATGTGGATATTTCGTGGGTTGCTTTGATTGAATCATTCATTCTCTAGCTTGGCTCATTCATGGTGCCGGCTAAAAATGTTAATAGTTTTCAGCTAAGATAGTTAATAAAACACATAATCAGGCCCTTTCGGGCCTGTACGTAAAAGTGTATTGTTTGCATTTAACAATCACTGGCATCACTGATTTCGGACTCATAGTCTGTGGCATCTTCGGATTCATCGGTATCACTGTCCGCGTTCTGCATGACTGTATTATCGGCGAAATAAAATTTCATTTTTCGCAAAAATTCTTCACTTTCTTGAGATGGCTTGACATTTCGGCGTTTTGATGATGTTATGATGAGCCCTTTTTGGGTCAGACCACGCTAACGATATGTGTATAATGTCCGTCAAATTGTACTGGGATGAAGTTTTCCGCGCAAGATGTTTCGCTCGGGTGAAGTTTTCCACGCAAGATGTACTTACTAATCGCTCAGTCAATTCCGGCAAATGACTATACTTGTGAAGCGATGGAGGAAGACGTGTCACAAAATCAAATTCCTTAGTCATAAGATTCTTGATGTCGTTGTAGAGATCTTTAATCTTTTGTGTATCTAATATGTTCGACGACAGTGCCAAACAGTTAATCAGTCGAATTTTCTCCACAAATTCTTTGTCGATTTCCAGCATCCGAGCAAAAGTGTCTGGATCACTCAACAGACGGCATGTTGCCATTGTTATTACTGCCGTTTCCTCCAATCTTCGGACGGTTAATGTTCATTTTAAATGCTCCTTCTAACGCATCAGAGATCTCGCGGACTTTGCCTATCACAAGCGGATTCGACTGAGCTAGGTATTTGTCTCCTTGTTTACCGACCTTTTTCTGTGCCGCAACGTGAATCAGCCAGAGTTTTTCACATAAGATATGTCGCTTTTCAAGCAAAAAATACTGCGGCAATTATAATTATCGGAGTAAAAACTGAAAAACACACCGATTTAGGGTGAAATGGGGAAAAATGAGCCACTTTTCTTGCTTTGCACAGGATGAAATGAGTGGCAATCGTTTATTGGCGTTTATTCTATAGAAAAGCATCAGTTCATGTATAAATACTAGCGGATATGAAACAAGTCCAATTACAGCCTCGATTATGCCCACTTTTTTTTATCGCGACTTTCCTATCCAAGCGTTCGACTGAGCTGGTATTTGTCTCCTTGTTTACCGACCTTTTTCTGTGCCGCAACGTGAATCAGCCAGAGTTTTTCACATAAGATATGTCGCTTTTCAAGCAAAAAATACTGCGGCAATTATAATTATCGGAGTAAAAACTGAAAAACACACCGATAGGGTGAAATGGGGGAAAATGAGCACTTTTCTTGCTTTGCACAGGATGAATGAGTGGCAATCGATTTATGGCGTTTATTCTATAGAAAAGCATCAGTTCATGTTAAATACTAGCGGATATGAAATAAGTCCAATTACAGCATCGATTATGCCCACGTAAAGGTAACGTACACTCTGAGATTTTTCTAACTGCTGTGCAACTGGCGTTCGATGTTCTGTTGCTTGAAGGAGCGGTCCCATGCTTTTGGCGGATAGTGCTAGGTACATACTTTCAGCGTATCGTCAACCAAAACGAACCCTGCTGCTAACCTTTTCCTAACTATCCAACATCCCAGTGATTTCTCGTGGAAGTGCAGAGGATTTCTCGGCTTCCTTCAAAGCGAGTATCACGTCAACGCGTTCCTTCCCATTCCCTACTTGACCAGCATTCGGGCACGGTTAGCTTCATAATGGGTCACCAGTTTTTACACATTGAGGATCCCATCCCAGATGATCCCAAACATCATCTATTGGTTCTTTGTGTAAAAACAGCTGATCTGGCAATAACGGAGTTGCATCCGTGGGCGGTCAATCATGCTCATGGTCATGCTCATAGTGTAAAAACTATACTGAAGTTTCATAAAGTTTAAAATTAGTCTAAGTTGTATGAGAGAATTCAACATAGCCGTATTGTCCCTCCTTCAGCGCAATCATGTTTTATGATGTCAACATTCCATCGATTCTCAAAAAAAAAATTGTTTGTTGTGTTCAGTGTGATATCTTTTTCAAACAATCAATGCTTTTTCGAGTCGTATATCTAGCGAGTTTTGCGCTCATTGTTGCCGAATTCAGATCAGTTTTCTGAATCCACCAAACAACACCTTTCGATGTGCGAACTAATCAATATTTGAATTAATCGATGCCAGAAAATCGGATCTCTCTTTTTCCATGGTAGTACGTCATATGGAATGAAATATTACCAGTTATAAAATGAGCTTCAATTGGTTAATATTGGTTATATAAATCAATATTTAAATTTTTAAATTTAAATATCAAATATAATAATGCTCTATGTCTGCATGTGGCTTCGCTCAAGATCCTCATTTTCAACCCGAAAATATATCCTCGAACAATTCACTCGACCAGAATTTTTTCGGTTATATGGTCAATTTTTTATTCACAACGACAAATATGAGAAATTACAGTGTGATTTGTTTAGTTTTTGCATTAGTTGTTAACAAAACAAAAACAAATCCGGGGCGGGAAATCATTTTGTTCTTAGCTTCAAATAAATCTCTATTAAACTTTGCAAATATATATCAACATTATACTAAGCCCTTTATAAATCAAGCTTATACTTAGCGAGTATACGGCAATGTTTTGTCAAAGAATAATAAACATGGTCAATTCCGTGTGACAACATTCCGAATAGTGAAGCTGATGTTTCTAGCATATCCTTCAGTGTGGACATGAACCAGCGGCCAGGCCTGGTAATGGCTTTTTTTTTGTGTTCAATCGACGTCTTTATCCACCACTTGCTTCGCTTTTTTTCCCTCATACTTTTCTAAAAAACTGTTTGATCTAAATTCTCCAGCCCCCCCCCTCTCCTCTCATTTCTTACTATTTCATTATGCCATACTAATAAAGAGAAGGCTTGCCATCGATTATTTAAGGACGCAGGTCGAAATGTATGGGCTTGGTAGTATGTAAACTAAATTGGAGATTTTTCGTTATAAAGCAATGGAGGAATCCAGGTAACGCAAAAGTGAGGTTAAACGTCGTAGATGGTGCTCTTGACAAATGATTTTTCGAGCTGTTTAAACAAAGTAATTGGAGATAAAAAAGAGCAGAAAATCGACGATAATTAGGATACTGACCAATTCCAATAGCCAGAAAGATATTATCAAACAATATTCAGCTATTCTAGAGAACCGATGTTTGTTGGGATATTATCAATTTCAGTAATAGATACTACGATGTTTAACCTCACTTAAGCTGTACTTGGATTCCCCTATTGCTAAAACACAACCAAATGGTTTCTAAATCGTTCCGCAAATGATTTTATAGTTGTTGAGAGTTTGATGAATCAATCATTTTTCCCATACTACAAAATCTGCGTTACTCTTAAGGGTTGCCATCGAATAGAAAAAGCTAAAACTGAGAGTTTCGAACCAAACAATAACCATAAGAAATGCCTAACCACCAATTCGGGGTATCATTCCAACTTTAAGTGGTATGGTCACACCATCTAAAATACCGTTCCTGTATGGTACATGTTTATTCGGGAAAACATCATCAATAAATTACAAGCTCCAGCATTCTGATGTTAATCGTACGAAATTTAGAATAACCAACGTTATTTGGAACTTGCGTAACGCCGTTTTAATTTGAACACCCCGATTAGGGTTTGCAAAAGATCTTCAAATAAAAGTGGCTTTACGTTGGCCAAAACTCCGAATCACGTTGGTGACCCACCGAAAAACTGTCGCTGCCCTTATTGAAAAACATTCTTCTTTTCTACACCATGCGAATGCACGTGATATTAAATTGACTGGAGCAATCCATCTTAGTAGAATTCGACCGTTATTTGTTTTACCATGTTTTGGAAATCAAGTGGCATATCGGTTTATCGGTGGTTTACCGTTTCATGAACTCTAATGTTTCGGTCCTTGCAAGGAAATATAAATAAATATAAATTCATGAAATAGTAAGTTTTCACCGGCCGTGTATAGTCTTGGTCCAATGTCAACTGTGGTAATGAATTATAGCAGTAGTACCGCGTTTCATCTCTAGATGTCAGCACGTATACGCCCGTTTCATTTTACTAAATTTTTGATTACAATTGTATACTATCTCTTTTTCTCTCACGGAAATGTTACTTTCGTTAAAAATTGGATCTACTTAATTTATGAGTAGATCCACATTTTACGAAAATTGAGTAACATTTCCGTGTGAGAAAAAGAGATAGTATGCAATTGTTATCAAAAGTTGAGTAAAATGAAACGGGAGTGTATGAATTCTTAAAATAGAATGAACCTCATTGGCAGTTTTGATGATGATGATGAAGATTGTCTGCTTGGTTGAGTGCTTCAGTGCTGGAAGACTATTTTCATTCAAACGGTGTTCATCGAGTCTATGAAAGAAAGACGGCAATTTTCCTTCTCTTTCTCACGTAAACCCGCAAACAAAATGAAAATGTAAACGGCAAGTGCATTTATTTACGACGACTGTGCTTTGTAAGTCGAAGATCTTGAAGATTATCCACATTTTAAGTGTTTAGATGGTAAAAGGTACAACTTTTTGCCAGTTGTTATATTGGTTTGTGCGAGAAAATGATACAGTTTTGGTTATCAGAATATTTTAGTAATTACTGGTCAAAACAGAGTTGGATCCGTATAGTGAAGACTTTTTCCCGCACATTCCGAAAAGTGTTCCCGAGTCTCAATAATGTTGTGTTTGATGTTACGGTTTGCAATATGGAATTGAAGTTGGCATCTATTTATTTTCGAAATAAGATTCTTAATTCGAAACAGATTTCCATCCCGATTCCGCTATACTCATGCAGTGAAGCATAAGCGAGATAGAACGCAAACAAAAGCTTCTTTCTCGTTTGCACTGATCCAATATGTTCTCTTCATCTAGGTCATTGGTCGCTTGAAATGTATGATGGTGTGCACGGGAAGGGGGAAATGGGTTTAAATATGGCAGCTGGCAACCGTGTCTTCACCGCCCCAGTGGCCTAATGGACAAGGCACCGGCCTCCTAAGCCGGGGATTGTGGGTTCGAGTCCCATCTGGGGTAACCTAATTTCTTTTTTGGTGAAAGCAGATGGAATATTTCAATGCAAATCTGGCGCTCAGGGTCCACAAGGATTTATCTTCTTTGATTGCTCATTAGGACAGAACTGCATTGATCGATTAGTCTTCCGTTAATATCTCGGGCGGAACAAATGGGAATATGTCCTAATATGCAGCGGTCGATTACATTTTTCATTGTAACTCATAAAGAATTGAGCTGGAAACAATACTCAACTGATCATACATTTGCATAGATAAGCTTAATAAGACGTACGTTGTTTTGAACGACGAAAAGTTTAAAGAACTACTTACTTTTTAAACCAAGAAAACTTACGATGGATATGGATGTAATGTCGGTTTATAAGCACCATATTGGGTCTATTATTGGATGCAACTTTATCTCATTTAGGTTTCTCGTTCGTTGAGTTTATTTTGTTGTTTCCTCCGGCATTCGATTTAATGCTATATTTGCTTCTCTCAAAAACATAATTTTACAGAACGAATTAAAACTAAACTATTTTAAAACATTTCAAGAATGTTGACATATGACAACCATTATAAGCTCGTTCTAAACAGATTTTGTTTTGCTTTGATTTTGGTTTGGATACGTCATTTGAAAGATATTTAACAACATTTACATCCATTTACCAAAATTTTACCAATACCAAAGTTTTTCTATGTTATAAATACATAAAGCAATAGTTGGGAACATGGAAATAATTTGTCCCTAAAATTGGGTTTACGGTTTTCTTGTGAAATCATTCATGTTTAGATGTAAACAGTTAATTTATAACTTGTAGCTATTTTCTGTACATCTAGATTGAAATACTAGGCATATCAGCTATATTTAGCCAAATTGTGGTCATCAAGATCGAGAAGTTAATGTATTCAGCTTAACCAGTGCAGCCAAGGTAATTAAAAAGTTAAGGAAATCGAAAATATCACCTAAGTTTATAACGATAAATTGACGGTAATAGTCTCCACTGGTAAACGGATGTGCGAAGCGAAAATCGTCGAAGATAAATCTATCACTGCAGTTACGACCTGATGATACTAATAATGGGAATCTCAAGCTGGTCAATGTCGGACTCGATCAACGCGATTCATAGCAACAATTTCTTCCGTAACATTTTAAAGAGGCCTTTCTTCATTGATCGATAATTTTCATCGACTTTCTCTTAAGTGAGTATAGTAGTGACTCCACAAGCATTTTCTATGGAATTTATTGTTCAATGAACAAGCTTAAAACGTCTTCTGTTGACCAATGCTGCAAGTGGAACCACAAATTCAATGAATCGATGGCCAAACTTAGTTGTATTTTTTCAACGTAGGACTACGTTTTTCTTTTCTATATTGGGTGTCATTTCTAATTTTTTGGAAAATGAGAGCGTTACGGTAAAGTGAAATGTTTTTTAACGCTAATAACTTTCGACTGAAGAGAATGACTTCATTCATACACCATTTGATCGGAAAAACTTACAACAATTTTAATTAAGTGCTATTAGTGCAAGTACTTCAATTTATTACGTTTCATATAGATTGTTGGTTATATCTTCTTCATCATTGCTTTTATCTTCGACATTTTGACACGAGAGCGAAGCTAAAGCTACATGCTTATTGAATATTACTCTAAAGTTAGTCGCTTTGACTAACTTTTGTATTTTCAGCAAAATGTCAAAAGTGAGTAACATTTTTTTTATAAAGTGAGTAACTTTTTACTCTATCATTATAAATTAGCTCTTTACTCACTTTTGGGTATTGCCTTTTTATTTTGAACTCATTTTGAATCCTCGCTTGAATCGACAACACACCGGTCTTCCACGCACAATTTCAATTTCTGTGGTTAAAATGGAGCAGGTTGCAGCAGAAACATTCTGCAAACTCAAAGGTATGTAATGATGTGTATGCAATTAGAACCCACCATCAGTGCAAGGTTTCCCTGAGAGAATAACGTACGTGATGGCTTGTTTTAGCAGGGTCAGTCGATCTCATTGAGAACCTTCGGTAGACTAAGGTCGCGTTTCACATGACCAGGGATTGGCGACTCCACGAACCTTTGCCCAGTCAAAAAAAATCCTTCGACTGCCTTGGGCCATTCCCCTAATCCCAGTTATGTAGTTGTTATAGGATCAGTGGAAATTTTTAGCATAAATGATGATTTATAAAAATTGTTATGATGTTATGCTTCATTACTTGACAACTATTGACTTGATGCGATCCCGCATTAATGACGTTGATTTTGGGTTGAATAAGTGCAATAATATAATGCTTGTGGTTACTTGGATAGGAATTTCAAATATGCTACAAATCACCATCATGAACAGTATGAACTATAATGTATGGGCATTTTCTCGGCTTTTCTGAAAGCCAATGGGATTGCGTATGATGACGTTCATTCCATAAATGCCTTCAACAAACTTTCAATAAATTGTCTATTGGCGGATATTCGCACTCAACAACCTTGCGCATCTGTTCAAACTTGCTGGATATGCCTTTCCAGTAAAAAAAGGGGTGGTGTTGGGTCGGAGCAAAATCGTTAATGTCACGAGATACCACCTAAAGTTGGTAGAAGTAACCGGAGCAGTCGTCCAGCAAAAACAATTGGGAATACTAAACATGTAAACCATCAGGCTCATTATATTTCAATTAAGGACACCTTGGCACTGATTATGCATAATTCGGAAGCAAGACAGATGATATTGAATGAAAAAGCCGAAGAGAGGGTACTTCGCAGGTTCAAGGATGGATCTCGGTTTCAGCAGCATCCGTTTCTCGTAAATCATCCCACCACCTTAAGAACATACGGGATCAAGTTCCTATCACTTCGAAGTTTTCTGAGCACAAACCTCAAATACTATTTGTACTTCAGGCGTGAAATTTTCAAGAATCGTTTGCTCTAGTGGAGCATCCATTGGTTAGCAATTTGAGCGTTGTTTGTTTTGTTTTGTTTGTGATTTTTAGTCTAAAAAATCGTGAAGTGATAATTTACCTAACCTATAAATCATATGGAAATAGGACTCCCTCCAGTTTCACCTTAAGGATTTTGTTACATCTTGATGACGTAGATCATAACATCCCCCTAGGCGCTCGAAAAGTCGTGAAGAAAATAAACTTTTTTTGTTTGAGGGGGGAAAAATTCCACCCTATTGTTCAACAATTTTTTTTTTTTTTTTTTTTTTTTTTTTTAAAACCTTTGTTTTTTTTTCTTTGGTGTAAAATTTTTGGTTTTGGGGAGTCAAATTAACCTTCCTAAGATATTGGAGTCAATTCTGACCCATGGCGCAACTTCAATGTACGCTATATTTTTTATTTTTGAACCAATCGGTCTGAAATTTTCTGACTTTTAATATTTTATGGAATTCTTCATTTTTGCAAAAAAATATTTTTTAAAGTCAGTTTAAGGTGGTTATACAAAAAAAGTGACACATAAGCTATTAGGGTCAATATTGACCCGGATTTCAACCCTTCATAGAATTTTGAAATCTTAACTTAAAGTCAATGTTTATGCACCATTTGAAAGGTTCTGGTCTCAAAAATGAATTGAAAAAAAAATTCTCTTTTGATATCATCATATTAGTTCCAAATCGTGCTACAGAGTCTATATTTGCCAAATGAAGGTCTAGAGAGTTGCCGTCTTGGGCAAAGTTGTTCGGAATATAAAATATAATCTTTTTACATTATCATATTAGTTCCAGATTTTGCCGCAGCTATGGCGCTGCAGACTATCATTGTGAAATGAAGCTTTAGAAACATGCCGTCTTCGGTAAAGTTGTTGAGAAAGTAAAGTATTTTTTTCATTCGTTTATTTTCCGTCGGCCTATTTTCTCACAACGTGGTGACAACCACCGACGTTAGGAAGATGACTATTGCACTCATCAACACATGAGCCGGGACCAATGGCTTTACCTCCCTTCCGAAGGAAGACGTGACCAGATTTTTTCGCCTCAGAAAAACCACCGACCTCGACTGGGATTGAACCCAGACCCTATGGGATGCCGCGTCGAAAACGGACATCGTGTGGCACTTTGTGGACGCCGGATACGCCCGTTCCGGCATCTACAACATCTTGGCACTATTAGACAACAATCAGAGCATCAAATGAAAGCCTGGTTCCGGACGGCCGACGACCCTGAGCGACAAGAAGCTCCAAAGGATACTGAAAAGAACGACCGAGGGAAAAGTGACTACATCGCTGCGTGCGCTTTGCCGGGAGGTCGGTTCAACCGACCAAACAGTGAAAAAGTACCTGGCGAACATGAACATACATGTCAGGAAGCGTAAGTCGCGTCCACTGGTTTCGGAGCTGCAGGCAATGACGCAGCGGCAGCGGCTGAATAAGATGGTCAACTCGATTTTCCCGGCAAATCGCGACGTGACGGTGGTGATGGACGACGAGACCTATCTCACCCTAGATGGCAACGACTGGCAGGAAACTTCGTATTTTACTTCCTCCACGAAGGAAGTGAGCTCCGAGGTGAAGTTCATTTCACACACCAAGTTCCCCAAGAAAGTGCTGCTGTGGCTGACAATCAGCGAGAAGGGGATGTCAAAGCCGCCCTTCTTTCGCTCTGGACTGGCCGTGAACGGGGAAATTTATAGTACGAAATGCCTGCCGGAAGATGCGTCGTTCATCAAGAAATACTATAAGGGCGAAGACGCGGTGTTCTGGCCGGCTCTGGCGTCGGCCCACTACTCGAAGCGATCGTTGGAGGAGATTGAGCGGCTGAATATCGATGTGGTACCGAAGCCGGCGAACCCGCCCAACGTCCCCCAGCTGCGTCCCATCGAGAATTTCTGGGCCAACCTGAAGCGTAAGATCTACTCCAACAATTTGATGTCGCGAAAATTGAGGAGGAATTGATAAATAAAACGAAGTAAGAACTCAAAAACATGCCTACAATCATGTTTTGGTCCACCATGGCTAATGTTCCGGTTAACTGCCGGAAGGCGGCTCGCAAGGGCATAGACTGTTTTTTGCAAATAGGCTTAAATAATTACCTTCCATGGGAAATTTATCTGTCTTAGCTTTTTTTATCACCATCCACCATGCTATCATGGAAATAATACGATAATGTCGAAAGACGACATATGACATACTGAGAAACTTTGTCCAAGACGGCAACTCTCTATAACTAGTCTGGAATGTGTTGTATGCAATTCTGTTCACACCTCGAAATCAAAACCTCCTTCCCTTTGTAGAAGATTCCCGGTAGCCAATGCTTCTGGAACCAGATTTTTCCATCACCAATGCATTTTTGAGACCATAACCTTGCAAATGGGTAACAATATAAACATTGTGTCTAGGTTTAAATTTCATAATTCTAGAAAGGGTTGAAATCCGGGTCAATATTGACCCTAATGTGCCAGTTTTTTCAATACCCGAGTAAGTGGTCCAAATTACGTTTGTTACCTTATTTTGCAGAACGCATTCGAAGTAGAAAATTAATTATTAAAAGCGAGTAACATGTACTCACTTTTGCTTACTTACGAAAAAAATATTAGTGAGTAACTGTTACTCTGATTTGACAGATTCAATCGTAACTCTAAAGTGAGTACCACCTACACACTCCTGCTTATTTACGGTAAATAAAAAGTGATGTGAAGTGAAGTGCTACTCTAATTTTGGCAGATTCAAATGATACCCTTTCTTTACTCTAATTAGAGCTGTTCCACTTTGTTCCGAAGTGAGTAGAATTCTACTCACATTATAGTCTCTTTATAGTAAAATCGAATCAGCGTAGGTATACAATTTTTGCAGTTTACCTAAGGCCCTTAGTTGTTGAACGTCTGCTGGAAGTGTTTCACTTCGTCTGGCCAATGACACGGTTTGCTCAGAGCGAATGCGTTTAGCATTCTTGGGCCTGTCGGTAGATCGGAACAACCTTCTGGAGCCGGTTTATCTGATAGAGAGGGGGGATTTGATGTTCCCTCTGTAAATTTCATGAATGTTTCAAAAAGATTATAACCGACCAAGGGCCAATTGCAGACTTTTATCAGTACTCTCAAACAAAATATTCGAGACAAAATCCAGCTTAAAATATGACACGTCTTTTTCAAACCCTAAGCAAGATATTTTTACAAAGATGAATAATTGGTACCACCAGCCAAAAAAATCTTTGCTTAAACACGTGCTTCTTAATCAAAACGTTGATCCGGTGTAATCAAAACTTGCTACACTTCCGCGTGAGTGATTAAGTGAGTAAATATAGACCGTACTCAGGTTAACCATCGACACCTGTTGTGTTTTCCCAAGATCGTCGATACGTATGAATCCGAAAAACAAAAACGGAAGGGTAAAATGGAATGTTTCCGTTAATAGCTCATTATTGGAAAATACTGTGGAAGTACTTATCGTTCAAAACAAAGAAAAGAGCTCTGAAGACCAGTTGGTGTTTAGCAAACCCTGAACAATTAAAAAAGGAATTTGAAGCATCTGCATGCAGCATTTGTATGTAATATTTTCCAGAAGATTTCCTGACCAGTGTCAACAAGTCTAAGCATGAAGCATGCAAACTACCAGCATCCTGACATTTAAATCAATTAACACACGCAAAAATTAACATCCTCCGTCTAAGCGATGCTCAGTGATGGTGATGGTGATTTAAATAAAAGAAGGTAAACGAGGTGTCAGAGTCAACCGAAACCAAAGCTGGTATAGATCCGGTCGTCAAATCGACTGTGTCCGATCCATACATTAGCCTGAATGGGATGTATTTGTATGGTATGCGAGTTCAACGACTTCCCTCCGGCCGGTTTACCTTGCAAATAGGCACGGCGTGCTTGAATCAAGCGATCTTATAGCCTATTGCCTTATTGCTGTTATGTAACCTTGCCGATTGTCCCTACTGCGGTAGCGTCAACTCAACTGATTTCGGACCCGGTACAAGCATTCGTTGGCCGTCGGACAAGTAGTTCATAGAAAGATGAATAATTTTCATTGGTTTGTTCAATGTTGTGGAATTGTTGCATATTTTAATAAATCGTTCACAAACTATTCCCTCATGCTTTAAAAATAGTAGAGAGGGATTGATAATTACCATTTACTTGCACTACACTTTTCCTTGTCTTTGAGAGGTACCAGTATTTCATCTACAATGTAGAATGAGTATTTCAGTGTCTTGTACTAACATTCGACTGAGGAAATGATCGCAATTTACCGGATGCATATTAAGTCTATGTACACAATTCACTTAGAAGTTAGGATAACTAAAGTATTAAGTCTAATAATTTGTTTTCAATATTTTTACTTAATTTGTTTTTTTTTTTTTTTTTTTTTGTTTTTTTTTTTTTTTTTTTTCTTTTTTTTTTTTTTTTTTTTTTTTTTTTTTTGCATAATTTTTTTTTTTGTTTTTTTTTTTTTTTTTCTTTGTTTGTTTTTTTTTGTTTTTATTTTGTTTTCTTTTTTCAATTTGGTTTTCATTATCTTAAATTTAAGATTTGAGTTTCCTTAGCTCTAGAGATTTGTGGTATCAATAACAAAGTACAAAAACCTAATATTTCATCGTAAATTTCTATGGTTTTCTCAGTGGCGTTGCGTTTTTAGCAGAGTGATGCGTAGATTGCATACTGGTAACTGTTGTGTTTTACACTGAATGATCTTATAATGCATAAAGAGAGCTTTTTGGAAGTGAATAGATTTCTAGTCAGAGTTCCGGATAGGAAAATCATGACAATTACCATAAGCGGCCACATCCATGATCTCAGTTACGGGGAAACAAAGGATATTGATTATGCTACATCTACTTAAGAGAGGCCTGCCAACGCTTCAGAGATGCTATGAGATTCGATTGGTTGGTTAGGTAGGATACGAACAAGGATTCGCTAAAGCAGACGATTCGATTAATATGTTTTTTTTAATGTGTTTCCAGCTTGTTCTGTACTCAGCCGGCTGTGTAGCGATTCAAAGAAAGGCAGAAAGAGGAAAGATTATTTAAATTTGAGTGCTGATTTAAACCAACAGTAAGGATGCTATTTTGAAGCCACACACAAAGTGTGATGGTTACTTGTATGCATTTGAAAGACAATGCAATTTTTATTACTTCTTGAGAGCCTTTAAGCTGATTTCAACCAACAGTGAGGATGCTGTTAGTGCCACTGATTAAGAGTGATGGTGGTTTACTTTATTGGTAAAACAAGAAAAGAAGGAAACAAAAGTTTTTGTTGAGAGCCAACACAAACTGATTGATTAAAACCAACGGAAAGGCCCGAAAAAAAAATTAAAGGTGGGTTGTATCAGGTTCACCGCGAGGTTCACGTAGGACCACGTTGCACGACCACGCGTTGGTGTTTAGTAATAATGGTATCATCTTATTTATACATATCATAACACATATGGTTAATTAATATTAAAATGATTTTATTATTTTGCTTTGACCCGTCCCTTCTTATTAAATTTTCTACATACTGAGCTATTACTTACGTTTCAGGCTTCGGCCGAAAACCGAAAACGGAATACATAGAGAAGGCGCGGATGATAAGGCAGTACTTTAAGAATAACCCGAACCTTTCCACCCGAGACGTGGCCAAAAAGGTCAATTTGTCGAAGTGGTTCGTCCAGCAGACCATGAAGCGGGCTGTGCTACGTGTTTTTAAGGTCAGGAAGGTGCCAAGCCGGACTGACAAGCAAAACACGGTGAACAAATTGCGTGCGCGGAAGCTGTACCGTGAGTGGCTGGTCAAGCCAGGCTGTCTCGTCATGGACGACGAGACATATATCAAGGCGGACACCAAACAAATCCCCGGCCTCGAGTTTTTTGTCCGTACGTCCCGCATGGATCTTCCGGAAGAGAAAGATGGACAAATTCGCGAAGAAGTACCTGTTGTGGTAGGCGATCTGCGAGTTCGGACGGTACAGCAAGCCGTTCGTTACAACCAGCACCATAAACGGGCAGATTTATCTAGAGAAATGCTTGCAGAAGCGCTTGCTGCCCTTCCTCCGCTCTCACCGTGGTCCCACGCTGTGCTGGCCGGATCTCGCTTCGTGCCATTACGCCAAGCCTGTAATGGATTGGTACGAAGCGAAGGGCGTTAATGTGGTCCCGAAGGAGGCGAACCCGCCAAATACACCAGAACTTCGTCCGATCGAAAAGTTTTGGGCGATAATGAAGAAGAAGTTGAAGAAAAGCTGAAAAACATTCAAAACCAATGTAGCTTTGAAGAAAAACTAGGAGAAATTATGTAAGGAAGATGGACAAAGCGTCGCCCAAGATCTCATGAGCAGTGTTAAGAGAAATGTACGAGCATTCATCTTGAGGGAGGACATTCAATAAATAAATTATGCCAAAGCATAGCTAATATATAGTTATCTAATCCCTGAAAATTTGAGAAGTATCCGATTTAAAATGAATTGTTGGTGATTATTTTTGTGTGTCTCATTTTTTCCGAGTCCAGTCTTTAAATTGAGACATCGACAATAGAAAACGGGGGTTGTTATGTATCTTAACTATAGAAAAAATCATTTTTTGGGAAAAAGGGTGTGTTTTTTGGTTTAATTTGTTTTTTTTCAAATTTTTGGAAAATCGTGGTATGGGGGGAGTGGGTGGGAGGAAATTTTTTTTTTTTTTTTTTTTTTTTGGTTGTTTTTGTTTTGTTTTTTTTTTTTTGGGGGGGTGGTTGTTTGGTTACTAGGAGGGTTTGGGGGGGGCTTGGGGGGGGGAGACAAAGTTTTTTTTTTTTAATAAAATTTGACGGGCGGTTTGGATTATTTATTTTATTAAAAAAAAAAAAAAAAGGGGTGCCGGGAAGGGGGGGTGGTGGTTTTATTTTTGGTAAATTAAAAAAAAAACGAGAGTTGTACGCAAAGGTGATGTAGGACTTCGTACTAATGTGTAATCTAGATTGAATAAATGATCAAAGTGTGGCCGGAATTGGTTTCTTCCAATTACGCTCGTGAATTTCGTATTCTGTATTGCACTTCCATACACTAAATGTCTAAGTCATTTGGGACACCTTTACTCCAATAGCTGGTCTTCAAGCAACACCAATTACATACGGTTTCTACTAGGCCTGTGTGTATACACCGTTGTCAAATGTGCAAATGTCGAAAACTTTACGGCTTCGGCACACGAACGATATTTTTCGCGAGTACTGCCAAAGACATGCCTCTTTACACCTGTTTTGGTGGCCCTGAAAAGGGCAATTTTTGGGTTCAGGGGAACACAGGAGAACTTCGTCCTGTAACTGGTTTACTTGGTCACGGCTTTGGTTTGCTCGAAAACGGCGTGTTTAGCTAGCTCTCCCGGCAGCAGCGGGCGAATGGTCGAAAATGTCGTTGACGAAGCGATTCATAACCCAAGTTACAATTTTAGTTTTATTCCAGCCGTATAGCACTCCTCCCGGCTTTGTTGATAAAACTACATTCAAAACTGTTTTGTCTACCAACACCTCCTCTATGCTTCTTTATCCTTCCTTCCTTGGGTGTTAACATTTTGTGACGATTAAGGTGTTTCGGGTCATATTGACCCGGATTTCAAATTCAGATGTTAAGTCTTTGCAGTCAAAATGCTTATTTAAGTCCCAAGTTTCTGGTGAGTACTGCCCTTTTTAACCCTATTAGCCACAAGGAATCTGTGCCGGAAGAGGGCATGTTTTGCCACGATCCGTGAGGCGGCGATAGATACAAATTTTCATCGGAACATGCTTTTCGACGGCTCAAACTTCATGATTATTCATGAATAGTCTACTTCTAGCTTTGAAATAAACCAATGACCCATATGGGCCATTCCAGGACAATCCGGATGCCTTGGGGGAACCCTTTGGAAGGGGACAAGTACGGATTTTCGCCAAAACATGGCTTTCGACGGTTCAAACTTCGTGATTTTTGTTGGAAATTCTATTTCTAGCGTTGATATGAATCAATCACCATATTGAACATTCTGAGATAGCCCGGGTATCATGGAAGAACCCTTTGGGAGGGGAAAAAAACAGATTTTCACCGAAACATGGTTTTCGACTGCTCAAACTTCGTAATTTTTCGATTTTTTAAATTGATTTTATGACCCGAAGAAGAATCGGAAAGATCATCTTTTGTTTTGATCGTTTCGATCTTCGGAAAATGAATCATAATTAAAACGTTAATTGGAAATGCTGATGAACCTGATCCACAAAGTAAAAAGTGGTAGGCCATTCTGGTAATGTTGGCAAAAATATTGTAGTAAAAATAAGTAGTGTAAAGTGAGGCAGATGGTGCCAACTTTTCTTTGAACCGTTGTGGTGGCTAAATTTTTGGAGTGAACGTTAAACTATCAATGTACTGTGAAAATTTGAAGCCTTAGCTACAACTTCATATTTACTGTCGTCAGCATAGGAAACGGGGCCCACTCAGCAGTGGACCAATTCCTGTCACCAATCGCTATTGCTCAGCCGTATCGAAAACGAAAGATTTTATTTATTTACATTACTCTACACACTTAGAAATTATGAATTTTGCACGAGACGTAGTTCATGTTTGTAAAAAGTCGGAGAACTTAAAGAAAGATTTCGGGTAAAATTATGTCTCTTGAAACTGACACATACGTAATTCGCCGAAAGATGTGTTTGATTGAATTTATTTTCTCATCTCTTTCAACCCATTCTTATGTGCCAAAGGACGCTTACATGTGTCGGTCTCAGGGGACAGACATTTACGTCGTCTGCTAACGACGCACTACTGGCAGTAAAAATTATTTATTTGGTTTGATCCATGGCAAAAAGTTTGGGAAAAATCTGATAAAAAAAAACTTCTAATGTCTGATGTTGTATGATTGACAGGATGACAGGTGTTGGCAGGTTTAACAACAAGAAATACAGCACCGGTGCGGGGAAGGCGACGTTGGTTTATTTTTGCTGGTTCTATTTAAGTTTTGCTGGTGCAAATCAAGTATAAAGTTGTTCAAAAAATAGACCACCGCTGAAGATGCCCTAAAATGATGCAAAATAGATCCGGTATAAAACAAAATTTACAACACCAGTGCAGCGATGTTTTTGCGTTTGGTCTAAAAAAATAAATCCAAACAACGATTTGGACCGCCGTTGAAGATGCCCTTAACGTTCATGCTTAGGGTTTTTCTGGCCAACTGACATGGAGTTGACCTCTATCAAGTGGTTGAAGATTAACTCAGCTCATTTTCAGTTGACCTACTCACCTCGTTTCATAGACGATATTAGTTTTGAACTCATCACTTCCTTCTAAATAGCACCTGTACCTAGAAAACTTCCACTATTGCAGCGCCTTTGAAACTGGGGAAAAGAATGGTAAACCAACATTTGCTCAATAGCATCCTCTGAAAATGTTCATCAGATTGTTCTTTTTCTTTATTTTTCGACAGTAATCATCACATTAACAATTTCGCATCCGGCGGTACCTGAACTCTCAACGCCCATAGGAATGGAACTGTTTCGCAATCGACGTTCAATAACCGGTAAGCATTCAGTGAAGCAATCGTTACCGTTTTGTATTGCGATAATGTGAATTGTATAAGACAGCAGCCCCTCACTCGATCACGGTTGGACGACACAAATGAACCCAGATAGCAAAGTGACAAACACGTTCCGGTACCTACTGCAAAGCCGCGCGGAATTGGAAAGAGGCGGATGTGTTGGTCATGTGACGCACAACTCCTGCGCTGCCGGCTCCAAGGTGAAAGAAAGCAAAACCTGAAGGTTGAAGCACCCATTTCTGGCTGTCGTTGACTTCCACGCTGCGAATCGTGTCCATATTTCGAACAACTAAAACTGGACATCAGCTGGTCCCCGCTCGAATAAGGTGTATGATTTATATTTTCATTCATTGCCGGCTCACGCGATGGAATGGTCATTTCATTGCCTGGTAGGGAGGATTTTCAAAAGTAACTTGGCCGCTATTGAAGCTGTTGTGTAGGGTATTTTTTTTACCACGCGGTGAGATCGCTAATACCATACCACTCGAACGCATAGTGTTCTTCACAATTCGTAACTTTTGATCTGGGCGTCCATTTTTGGTATGCATCCTGGTTGAATGATCACACGGATGGAATTCGACATCTGATCGAGAGCGGTCAGGCCGGTTGTGAATTTTGTTTTCGCTAGGATAGTTACACTATTTTCTCACCCACCGTCATCCATCTCCGTGTGACATGCGACAGATCTACGAAAGCCGGTCTTTGCGCTGACTTCAACAACATAAGGCCTGTCCACGTTAAATTTCGGACACTTTTGAATTGATTTGGATGATTTTGAATTATTTCACGGATCGCTCAAACATTTCACTTATATGACAGCTAAATTTCTCCACTTTATTTCGTGGTGCAACATGTTTACATGCTTGTTCCATTCAGTAAAATGGCGACGAATCAAGTGGAAGTGCCCAAACGCATTTTGTATGAACGGCAGAAAAATCCGAATTTAGAGGTACGCGATCTTGCCAAGAAACTTAAAACTACCGGAAAGTACCGTGTTTTGTGTTTGCAAATCATGTGACCAGCGCTTGACTGTGAATCGGAAGGTTGGAAGTGGAAAATATCGAAAAGTATGCTCTCGACAAATGGACAAGAAGGTGGTAGCCATTATTGAGAAAAATCCCAATCGTTCTGTGCAAAATGTGGCTCGCAAAGTTGGGAAGTCAAAATCATATTAGGTGCGCAACTAAGTTCTCGCTGTTTTTTGGTGAAAAAGGAACTTTATTTTGAAAACAAAGGTTACAATCGAATTATTCAAAGTATTGCCCATCACTAGCTAAGACTTTTTCCCATCTTTCTGGTAGAACGTGAATACCATTTCGATAGAACTGTTCGTCTTTTGATGCTATCCAAGAATCAAGCCATTTTGAGATGTCATCATATGAGTGGAATTGCTGACCAGTGAGACCATGTGCCATCGAACGGAACAAGTAATAATCGGACGGTGCAATATCAGGAGAATATGGCGGGTGGGGTAGGACTTCCCATTTGAGCGTTTCCAAGTAGGTTTTCACGGGTTTCGCAACATGAGGTCGAGCGTTGTCATGCTGAAGAATCACTTTTTCGTGTCTGTGCTCGTATTGTGGTCGTTTTTCGTGCAGTGCTCGGCTCAATCGCATCAATTGAGTTCGATACCGTTCCCCGGTAATGGTTTCGTTTGGTTTCAACAGCTCATAATAAATAACACCTACTTGGTCCCACCAAATACACAGCATAACCTTCGCAGCGTGAATATTCGGCCTAGGCGACGATGTTGAATCATGCCCGGGCAGTTCCCATGAATGTTTCCGTTTTGGGTTACTGTAATGAATCCATTTTTCGTCACCAGTCGCAATGCGATGTAGAAAACTCTTCCTTTTTTGCCGCTGGAGCAGTTGTTCACAGACGAAAAAACGACGCTCAACATCTCTTGGCTTCAAATCGTAAGGAACCCAAGCTCCTTGCTTTTAAATCATTCCCAACGCATGCAATCGCTTAGAAACGGCTTGGCGGGAAACTCCTAATCCTGAACCAAGCTCTTCTTGCGTTTGACACGGATCCTCATCGAGCAATGCCTCAAATTTAGAGTCTTCGAAGTTTTTTGGCCTTCCTTCACGCAGACGATCATCAACACTGAAATCACCGTTTTTGAAGCGACGAAACCAATCACGACACGTTGTTTCACTCAGAGCAGCATCACCGTAAACTTTTTGGAGCTCTCGATGTGCTTCAGCCGCCGTTTTCTTCGAATGAATGAAGAAAATCAACACTTCCCGCAAATGACGATTATTTGGCACGAAATCAGACATCTTCAAACAACCAAAATATATAACACTAAACCAAAATCACTGATTTGGCAAAGCGATTTGTTTACCATATGTCTGAGCTTGGTTTATGACGCTTGAGATGTACAACATTCGACCAGCACTTACTACTGGCGCCATCTATTGCTAAACAGCGGGAACTTAGTTGCGCACCTAATATTACAAAAAGTGAAGAAGCGGCAAGGACTGAAGGCGTTTAAAGTGAAAAAGGTGCCCAACCGTGATGACAAGCAAAATTTCACTTCAAAAAGTCGTGCTAAGGAGATTTACACCATTTTTTTGCAAACATTTTCTTGTATCATAATGGACGACGAAACATACGTACTCAAAGTCTTTAAACAGCTCCCGGGTCTGGCATTTTATACCGCAATGCAAAAGAACGCCGTTGCCGAGCATTTCCGGACAAAGAAGGTGTCTAAATTCCCGAGGAAGTATTTGATTTGGCAGACCATATGTACTTGTGGTCGAAAACCTAAAAGTTTCGTGGCTACCGGCACTATCAATGAAGATGTGTACGAGAAAGAATGTCTGCAAAAACGGTTGCTACCGTTTATCAGAAGCCACGACTCTCCAGCTCTGTTTTGGCCTCTTGTCACTATGATGATGATGATGGTCCCGCCACTTACCCCTACAAAGGTTTGAGCTAGACGATTTATCTATTAGATAATTTATTTAAAAACAATTCAACCAGTTATGCAAAAAAAAAACGAACTAATTTCATCTACAGATGTAAACTTCTTCCAAAACTGTTAATTTGCTTTACAGCAATATAATTGTGAAAAGCTATTGATGTCAACTACAATTCAAATCACAGAATCCCGTATAAGGACATTATCAAAAGACAAGCCAATATCCGATCCTGCCCGCTACAGAGTCAATGAGGTTCCAACACTAATGGGGGCACATTAGTTTTGGGCTGACCGAGGATATCCCCAATCAGGGAAATCGAGAAAATTTTCACACCGAAAAAATCCTGGACCGGCCCTAGTCAAACTTTTCCTTTCAACCACAACAGAATTGACAAGGAATTCCCCGATAATTAGCCAGACAACCCACTACTATTTCATGGCATTTTTTAAAGCATCAAAGGCCAATATTTTTTTTTTTATAAATTCAAAAAGGAGTCCTTTATACCTGTATACCGCGCGCGTGGCTCAAACTTTTGTAGACTACACAAAAAATAAAAATAAATACTTTTAATTACAATAACAAATAAAAACTTTAAATCCATCATCATCATCGAGGGGAAAATTATAGTGCGTTTGTGCCCCATGACAAACATAAAACATTTAACAATAAACCATACAAAAATATCCGGTGCAATAACATCTTCAAGATACAAAATTAGTCAAGAGTAAAAAGTTAACAGAGTAGCTGTTCAAAAGGCAGCTTTGATGTGTGAAATACATTGTCTCTTAAAGTCTGCTAGTGTTGCTGAACGTTTGATGTGTACAGGCATCGAATCGAAAACATTTATACCTTTAAAAACAACGA
>JAHHFK020003062.1:0-29246 GCA_024533555.2 Aedes koreicus
GAATAGATGATTGCCAAAGCTCCGAAAGAGCTGAAGAACATGCCGACATCCATGTTATCATCCGCCATTGCTAAGGTTCCGGCGTACTGTCCGTAAAGCCGCCGGACAGGACGCCGAGGCATTTTTGTAGAATGCTCAATAAACGTAGGATTTAAGGAAAATTTGTTCTATTGAATTATATTTAGCAATTTTTCCGTTTCATTGCCATCCGAAAATAGTACTTTATTTAAAGCATACGTTATTATCATTTCGCCAATTTTCCCAAAGTTACTTAGAACAAATTCAGTTGCGTATCGTGCTCATGTACATTTGATGCACTGCATAACCAATCTCCTCTTGAGCAAATATAATAGTCAATGCTGTTTTTATCATCAATAAATTCTCAAAAACTAGTTCATCGTCTATCATCGTAATACAACTCAACCCGAAAACGTAGTCAAGTGCTTCCATCAGTGCTTCCACCAGTCTGAGCAAAGAAAACTTGATACAATAAGCGCCGCATGTAAATATCACCGATACGATTCGTATGAGGGTGCTGAGACACACTTCCAGATTTGGAAATTTAAAATTTCCAAATCTGGAATTTAAAACCATGCACGTACTTAGTGTTGTCTGAAAATAGATTTCTGTAATATATTTTTTTTTTATTAACCGTTTTTTCACGTAATTTGGTTATTAGTACCTAACTAGAAAAATGTTACTTTGTTTAGTGAGATGAGAAGTTTCTACTAATCTGATAGAGCAGCTGATTTCATCATCTAATGTCAACCAAGATTACATCCTAACAGGATCGGTGGCACGGTGCGCCGAGTGTCTGCTCAGCGAGCAGAACTTCGTTAGTTCTATCCCGAACCACTCCACCCATCGCGGTGGATGGAGGATCGGCAACATCGAACATTCACAATCACGTGGGCGATAATAACGACACCGCGGAGGAAAGAGATGAGGCGACGGTTACGAATGAACTCATTGTGATAGGAAAGTCGCTAAAGCTGATCCATCGGCATACCGTCCGATATGTTAATTGGATACGGAGGGTAAGGTGCTGGAGAGTTTAATCCTCAACAGGTTGTCGAAGTACACGGTGGGTACGAACGGCCTGTCCAATAATCAACTGGGCTTCCAAGACATATTTTATAGATGATTAGATACAATTTTGGGTCTCAGAAAATTTAGGTAAAAGCACGATTTATCAAGCTGGAGGTGGCGGGTTTGATTTCTGGTCCGGTCAAGGGACCCGATCGGGTTGAAAATTTTCCAGGCTTCTCTTGGCAGAGTATAATTGTGCTTGCCGCACAACATACACATCATATGAGCTCTCAATTAATTAAAGCCAGTCAGAAGAAGATACAATCTAATCTGATGTTTCAACAAGACGTATGGTTTTTTGGTCAAAAACAGACAACGGCTGAATTGTTTTTTATAATGTAGGTTGTATGTTGTAACCCACACAAAGAAACGGTAAATGTAAAATTTCAATCATAAACAATCTTACCGAAAACCTGAAACTACGATTCCGTATACGTATAAGTCTGAATATTCCAATGGCTATTATGAGCCATTTCGCAAAAAATAATCATGAAATTTATCGTTACAAACATAGCAAACTGAAAACTCCCGGCTCCAAAATACAAACTATTCTCAAACATCTGGCATTCTCACGCATCGCTTTTAGGGCGTTCACGATTGAAATTTGGAAATTCCTTTCAATCTACTGCTGTCAAATTCGATTTTCACGATGCTTTGTTTAAACGTAAATAATGCCTAAAATTATAATTCTCTTGCAGCAGACATCCCCAAAGTTTCGAAACATCTCCAACAATGATTCGGAACGGATACACTCGCTGGCGGCAGGAAGCATGCATCCGTGATGTGGTGTTTGCATTCGTCGCGCTCATGTTTCTACTTTGCTGGTGGTTTTAATTGCACAAATACAACGCGTACTTACTTGTCCCGCTTAAACTGGTTGTTGGCTTCGAAGAAACACACCGCATCGTCGGTGTAACACTGATCGATCGAGGGCACACGACGGAACTTCTGGTGGTACCACGGATAGGTCTTACGATTCGGTTCGACGACGGATTCTGAAGGATAAGAAAAAATATATATATAAAAATTAAGCAGAAGATGAAATAACTGCTTTAATATAAACATAGTCGTATGATACAAGTTAGTCAACTATCGTTCAGAAAAGACGATATACTTCATCACAAAGACTATGTGAAAAACAATGGACTTAGACTACATGTTAACAATTGAATCACATTGAATATAACAAATAAATCTATTATAAGTTCCATTTTCCGTTTTGCCCCATGCTCTTGGATTTGTTTTGATTGCGAAGCCGACGAAACTGATGGAAGTGCAGAAAAAGGTTATGAGAAATTATGTAACAAAACAAACTAAACTGTGCTTTCTAGCCGGAACCTTTGGTCTTTAATTCACATTGCATAGACTGAGAACTGAGCAAAAAGAACCGACTGAAGAATCCTGGATGAATAGATAAAATAATTCTCAAATCTGGGGAAATACTAGCACTCACCTCGAAACCAAGTAACCGGACCGTCGATGAGAGAAGCAACAGCGTTGGTAAAAACTCTCCAAGGGATTGCGTGCGAATTGCTTCCGGCATGGTCGACTGGAGGATATTAATAGTTTCTATAATGGAGTCTAGCAATAAAGGTTAAAACAACCTGAAAATACCTTTTTTTGTGATTTTTGTTACCACGAAAATTGCACCCAACTTGAAAAGTGCCTTGAAAACGAAACAACTGACAGCTACGTTGAACAAAAGTGAAGTTTCTTGTAAATGTTCGGGTGTGAGTACACTACTAGTGCTAGTACCTCGTGTATTGAAATTAAAACATTTCAAGTAACAATAGTGTTGGGGGAAAAGCGGATATTTGAGCAGAAAATTTAAGACTTTTCAACTGAAACGATATTATCAGAACTTATTTTTTACTTATCTTATGCCTGGGACAGACATACAACGTACAGCGTTGTACTCCTTTAGTCTAGTACGTGTTTTTTGGTACTGGATTGACGTATTTAAGTACACGCAAAAAAAAGTTGCGGTCGAAATTACTATATTGAGGGTTAAGTTAAACACAATGCACCCACAATTCTCAGCTGACTATAAAACGATATTAAAACAACCATATAAGCGGTCATTTCTACCATGTCGCAATATCTTTGCTTTGGAGTATTTCTACCATGTTTGTGGTAATTACAACCGTATAAACGATGAGAAATTTTACTATGATGGCAGTTAAATTTACTACAATTCAAACGCCATGGTATTTTTTTCATAGTAAATTTGACCCCACTAAAAATAAAATCTTTTTACTACAAAATTATGTTCGGATCTGTGATAAAATAATAAAGAAGTCAGCTCTGCTTGTCAGAATAAAAACCAAGTGCTCCGTAATAGAAATTCCTTTTCTTAGGCTTGCGTGTCCGAATATAATACACCAATAGCGTAAATTGCAAAACTAAGCACATTCGGTTCCTATTGTAACAAATAGAGCACCGACCATTGAAATCCTGATTTCATAAATAAAACTTTATTTAAAACCTTAAACAAAATACTTCTTAAGCCTAATAAATTTGTTTGTACTTATTGCATACATATTTACAGGAGGGCCATCAAATAATGTAACATTTAAAACGTTGTAATCGCGTTTACATCCGAGCACTTCTATTGATGCATAATGGTAGGAGTACCCACCAACAATGCATTCCTGACACGTTATGAATAAATCATTACCGAACACGAGCAAGTCTTTGACTTCAAAAATTTCAATTTTTCGCATGTTGTAATCTGATCTAGTGACAAAATCTCCAATTTTGTATATTGTACCTTTATATTTTGCTTTTTTACACGCATATGATTCATCGGGAATTTTATCTTTAGTAGATACATTCTTATAATATGGCAACTCAGATGCTTTAATAAAAACAGCATTTTTATATGATATGTCGTGTTCATTTTCAGACAAATTTTTCATATTTTGCATGAAATATAAATTAGCCTTTATGCATAGTGTCAGACATATGTTTTTTCTTGATGTGATATTACGACTGTATTGTTTGAAAACTTGGTGCATGGCTTCAAATCTAAAACTCCAAGTATACCTAAGTGGTCCAATTTTCCTTATTATATCCACATAATGCAACAAAATATGAAATTTAGGTTTCAAGGTAGCACCGAACAATTTTTGGTATAGCGTATGATGGTAAATGATTTGTTCCTGAAGTATATCTAACATTTCTGCATCAAAACTGGGAAAAATTACAATGTCTGCCAATTCAACTAACGACATCATGAAGCTCCAGACTCTATCATTTTGCGGAATCAAATCACCAAAAATTAATGGAAAGTATCGGACAAGAAGCATCATTTCATGGGCGGTCAGTTTAAATGATGATAGTTTGATTTGTTTTAGTGTAATTATCTTAAATGTCTTTTGTTTTTCTGTGCTACCATAATTAAACATTTTTATGCGATAATTAATGATATTTAATGAAATGTTTAGCGTTGTTATCATATATTTTAAGACAAAGGTAAGATCATAAGCACATATACCATGTGAAAAAAAATCGTGCATCACATCCACCGCACCGAATTCCCCAGCATGATAGAATTGCAGTTTGTTAAAACCACATTCTTCTTTAATTCCTGATTCTTTGACGTTTTTCGTCAAATCAGTATCATAGGTTTCCTTAGTTCGATTTAAATTAGGGTTCAAAATAACATCCTTCTGACAGTCATACTTATTCAGTTTGCAAAATCTACAATACAATAGAGAATTGAAAGACGTAACATATCCCATTAGTAAATTCATCCCTAAATTATCGCCTAGTATTCCCATTAGCACAAAATAAACCTTTACAACTTTGTTCTCAATGATCAATTCGATCCCATCTTGTTCAAGTTCAATCATGATATCAACTAGGTCATTCAATGCTCTGGATGGTCCACGCTCTGCAACATCTGAAGCTTTAATGAAGCCAGCAACAAAAATACAACTAAGTCGTGATAAATAGTGTGAAGGAATAGTCGGTAAGCTGTAATAAAGTCCACAGACTTTGTGTGTTCCTGAATGAGCACCGATAGCGTCATTGAGCTCTGCCTCATCGGAATACAAGAAAAAGGGTATCACTAACCGATCGCCATACAAGGGCCTCACTGTTTTCCACAAGGAACCGTTTACAACATTTGATATTTCGATTGTCTGCTCTAGTCTAGTCATATTTTGAATAGTTTGTTCAAAAATGGATCCAGTTTCAAAAAAACTTCTTTAGTTGAAATTTGATTGGTGTCAGACAACCTTTCGATACAATGTTCCCGTCGTCGTCTTCATACTGAATATTTTGAGGAGACTCTCTCATGTTCAAACTTTCTAATTGGTTATTAAGCTTGTGTTCCGTACATATGAAATTGAAAGGATCGCGTAAATCACTTAACAGCTCTGCATTTATTGCATCTTCTTGAATATTAGTAATCTTACTTAAAGCATCTAATATTGGTAATACAATGGCTTCCGTAATATTATGCTGAAGCTCAATTATATCTTTCCTGGTTAAATTTTTTTTTACTGTGTAAGCTTATTGTAAAATTTAAGAAAACCTCTCTTAATTTACTCCTTATTTCTAATATTTCTTCTTCTTTACTTTTTGCTGTAGCATCATTTTTTTCGTTATCCTCTGCTTCATGGCCATTCTGATCCTTTGCTTCATAACCATTTTTATCGAATTCACTCAAGACGGCCTCGACGATAGGCCCTTCGTATTCTCCGAGGTGCACGTCTTCGTTATGGACTTGTAATGATGTACTGCTACATTGAAATAATGCCTGATGACGAGATTTTATGTGGCGCTTATACCGATGCATATCCTTGAAGAGCGTAGCTGGTGTACATGCAGTGCATTTATGGTTTGAAATGGTAGGAGCTCCATGCTCAATTTGAATGTGTTTCAATAAATCATCAACACTTTGAAACAAGATGGGACACAGGTAGCAATCCATTACTTACGACCTTCTTGGCGAGCTTCAAGATAGGCGAAAAGTTGCAAGAGCTGGCTGTTTTTCGACTTTCTCTTGTAATCGATTCCGTAAAAGAATCTGGTCATGAAACACCAGAAGGCTTCACAACTGTCGGGAAAGTTGTAGTCCAGAGCGTATTTTAATTTTATAACCACGTCCATGCATCGCACGAAGGTCGGCAATCTATACTCAAATTTTCCGGTCACGACATAAAATGCCTCAATATGTTCAAAGCTGCCTATAGCATAGATGCGTGGTGTAAATGCAATTTTCGCTGTTTCGCAATCCTGCCGCAATGTTTTAAGGTCATCAATGTACTCGTCGGTCGTATCGCAAATGCAGCAAACTTCGAATTGTGCCTGCAATATCGTGGGAAGCTTCCCACTAGTGCTTCGCGTGGGTTTGATTAGTGCTTGGAAAACGAAGCACAGAATCAAATCACAACCATCTAGGATTAGGAGAAAACATTGATTAGGTATTATTAATTAATTTTTGATTCGTTTATTTGTACCTTTGCAGACCGTAGCTTTCTCTAAAAGGTCCAAAATCCGTTGAGAGCGATCGTCTTTGATTTCGTTGATTCGGATGTAATTTAAGAAATTCTCGGAAAACAATTCCCAATCATTGAACAGCTTCTCAGAATTTCCGAAAAGATGTGCGAAGTCTGAATCGATCTGTGAAAATAAAAGAATAACAGAACTATTTTGTAATTTGGAATTTCACTATTATTATTTTAGTCATGGAGTTAACATGTGCACGTTAGGACATTTTCAAAAGTTGGTGTACAATTTTCAGTTAGATTCTTGAACGCAATTACATATTTACTTAAAATTAAAAAAAAAAATTCAAATGATTGGAATATGTCCAATTATTATTATTCTGAAACCTTTGAATTACGACGCGAGGAACGATGTAAAAATTTACACGGATAGCATCATAGGGTTTGTTTTATCCTTAAACATATACGTTTAAGCATTTAAATGGAATAAAAATTTTCGTACGATTTTTAAGGCAATCCAATGCGTAAACATTCAGATTATAACTTAGGGTAAAATTTACCCTATATAGTCAATGCGAAATATTTTTCAACGTGTATACTCAATGTTTACACTATGATAATAGGCCCTTTCCAATTGTTTACGTGAAAAACATTCTTTGTTATTGTTTTGAGTTGCTCGCGTTGCTTCACACACGCATCTGCCGTTCGCTAAAAATCTTCGCGCAAATCTCCATCTTCGCTGAAAATCCTTATCATTTTCTGGATACACGACGAAGGGATCGTTCTGAGCATGTACATGTCGACGTAGTTTCGCACAAAACCTACCCTGATAGCATTGGTCCATAGAATGCACGCATCCTATCTCGAATAGTCAGCACAAAGAAACGCTTCAGTCTGGATCTACGGGTGACAATCAGCTTACCAGAATAGGAAAAAATCCTGCTCAGTCCCAAGGGAACGACTGCTGCCATCACATGGAATATGCATAATCAGAAGCTGTGGTTCGATGCTAACAGTTTACTACCGGATCAGGTGAGAGATGACGATTTTACAGCATTAGCCCGAATATCTCATTCCCAAAACTCTTGCTCCACTATACGCTATTCTCTCGGCTGTTCCTATCAGATCAATCAGATGGGGATATAAATATTTGCTTGCACCAAACGATTTATTAACTATTCGGGCTAGTCTCATTTGGTTTACTGTTGTAGCATCGTCCATTATATGTTTACTCTTCTCTCTATGAGTTTCAATAAAATTTCAACCCCAGATTTTAGATGACTTCGATATTGGACAATATCAGTCAGGATCAGTCAATCTCGAATCATGTCAGCTCTACAGACAAATAACAAGTCCGTTTCGGATACCAGTAGCAACGAGGACGAGAAAACGAAATGCTGCGATCTGAGACTGCCCGCTGGAAGCAAATGTGAACGTCGCGAAGCACTATCTGCAATTACACGCATTGGAAATTTTTAACGAGAACATCTGGATCAATTGCTTCAGTTAGATATCCGTATTCTAGGCCATGTTTACAAATAAAATACTATCAGAGCACATGTAGCTGCTTATGCTTCAGTATCCCGCTCACTCGAGTAAAACATATAATTATATCCGTAAACACAAATTCAAACTGTTTGAAATACATATCACCCTCCTCAGTGGAGGCGTCTCATTCTAATGATAAAGTGAAAAGTTTTAGAATTTGTTACAATAAAAAGCTGAGTCGAAATTTGATGTACTAAATACCCTGAGTTGCAATCATCATTTTTGAACACTTCCGCTTGGTCTACTCACCAGTAGGTATCCAGTTTCATCCAGTATTCTGGGCCACTCGGAAAGCACACCTGCTTTTTCAATATCAGTTTCCTTGATAATAGTGCGCAATCGTAAAGGCAGCGATTCTCTCCACTTCAATTGCACCTCCTCTGCTGGAGCAAAGTTATTGCGCAGCCAGTTTCGCAGTGTTGATAACTTTGTTATGTCTAAATGCAAAAAAGTTAAGAAATAAAATAATCCAAGAAGTTCAAATTGAAATAAAGTATTTACCGTTTTCAGATAGATTGAGCGCAGTAGATTTAGCCAAGCAGTAGACGTTTTCCGTTTCCGTTTCAAACTTAGATTTTTTAGTAAATTGCTTTTTATTCCGGTTATGGAACCGGTCGTAGATCAAACCAGATGGATGTTTCTTGCCGGCTGCTGCGTCTCTAGGATTGAAGTAGAAGACCTGCAAAAAATCAACAGCATAATTATGTTGATATTACCTATTAGTGTTATATGATCAATTTACAGCTAGTTCCGTTGGAAACCGTTCGGCAACCAACTGAGCAAACTTTCCCATGTCTGCTAGAGTGAAGTACATATCGTTGGCAATGTAATAATCGACAACCGTGTGGGCCAAATATTTTCTGTGCGTAGCATCTAGACACTGGTGTTTTTGGAAATGCTTCACAACTATTTTCCCTTTCTCATTCCGACACAGAATGTCGTTTAACAGTTGTACTGTCACGGAAGTAGATAGTAGGCGATGCTTCAGAGGGTTCGAATGAGAGGCGGCTGTTGGAAACTCAACCGGAGTAGCTACCAGCGGATTCACGTCGGCGCTTGAAGTACTTGTCGATCGGAACAATGCGCTTTCGGGCCACAGTACTAACTTCTGCCGCAGTGCATACTTATGGCCGGTCCACTTGGCTGCCGAGAACACGTCGTCCAATGATCTGTCACTCATCTCTTTGAGATATGCAACCGAGAATCCATGTTCTGTTACACATTTTATGCACAATTTATTGAGGTTTTCTTAAATAATAATATTTTCGGTTACTTACGGACAAGAATAGCGTAAACAGCCGGGCACAAATTCCAATGAGCGATCAACTGTTGCAAATCCGGGTTATGGTCCTCCTCTGTGAGATATGGAAGTGTATTGTTAAAAACGAGTTATAACATTATTTTACGCTTACCTTCGATATTATCCGGATCGTCTAGTGCATTTTGCTCAATAACTTCAATTTTTTCCACGGTTTGCAGCGAACTCATTTTGAATAGACTTGGAAAATCAAAAATTGACCGCACGGTACGGAAATCAACAAGAATTTGATTTAAACAAAATGGCGTACGTCAGGCGATATTTCTGAACTGCGAATTACTATGTTGTAGTAATTTTAAACGAAAGGTGTAGTCAGCTGAGATTTGTCGGTGCATGGCGCTTAATTTAACCATAAACATAGTAGAATTGGAATTGAATAATTAAAATAAATCAATGACAGTAGTGCACATAGTAAAAATTACCGCATATGTAGTATTTTGTGCTAACATCCGGATAGTTAATTTAACTATAAAATATAGTCAATTCTACCTTCCGATTTTGGATCGGCATATGGTAAAATCTACAATAATATGGTTCAGTTGTCTACAAATTCTGTTATTTTGAACGCATATTGTCATAGTAAATTTAAACGCAGTTTTATTGTGATATTTACTGGACGATTTTTTTCCGTGCTACACGGAAAGAATGAAGTCTATTCGCTCAAGGAAACGTCCACCTGCAATTATGAAGTTATCATACTAACACCAATGTTATGTACCCATCCGAAGTACAAGCCTCAAGATAATGAAGAAAACAAAGTCAACTGCTACCCGTTGGGCAATTCACCCAAAAAGCCGAAGAACTTACTGATGATGGAAATTGAGAGTATGAAGATTAAATATCAAAAACTTACGGTAAGTTTTTTTAATTAATTTTGCTTACAATCTTTTAATTGGTTTAATTTAGTTTGTACATATTTGCTTATGGTTCGTTGGATTAGTTATTCTTTTGTTTCTTGTTTTATATATAGTTTACTTCCTCTCTCCTCACTTTAGGACGTGCATAAAAACATTAAAGACGCTATTGCAGTCATTAATTTTGATGAGGTTTGTTAAATTTATTTTGCTTTGGTATTTTTTGTTCTGTTATGGTTGTGGATTTATTCTAAGTGTTGAAACCCCATATGTTTAGGTCAGTGTTTCTTTTCTTACAGGATGGGCCAATCAAGGTTGAACTGTTTACAAACGACGTGCCAATTGTTGATAGTATAGCAAGAAATGGACCGTTAGACCAAGATATTGCCAGGGAAGATAACACAAGTCCGATGGATGCACATGGCAAGGAAGCCAAAAAGTCGAAAGAACTCAAACCGTTGCTGGAATTTTTGGATGGTGCATATTGTTTGACCGGGGTGAGTACTACTTGATTCCAAAAGGCATACATAATGAATGATCAATATTGATTTCTATCTTTCAGGGTTCCGGTTGGTGGAAGTTTGAATTGTGCTATGGGAAACACGTACGCCAATTTCATGACGAAACTTCAATATTCCTTGGCTACTTCAATAAAGAGAAACATCTGGAATGGCTAGAGAAGAATCCGTCTATTAGAAACAAACGTAAAAAATGAAAACCAACTGAGCAATTTCTACAGCGGAGGTGAGGTTTGTGATAAAACCCAACAAGCAAGGCAGGTCGAAGTGAAACTCAAATGCACCGAGCATTCATCCAGTTCGAATTCCATTTCTCTATACCTACTCGAGCCGCGGCCTTGTGAGTATATCTTGAATGTGGAATCATCTCAAATTTGCGATATTCTACCGTATGCTGAAGAAAAATATGCTTTTACCGGAGAGCTTACAAAAACTGGAAGAGGAAACGCTGTACATCATCGATAGCAGTAATATAAATAATTAAACAAAATGTCAACAAATTGGGTGTACTATAAATACATTTAGTTTTTAAACTCCACTGGTGTTGATTTTGCCTCGGTGCTGATTTTTACCGAAAGTTGAGCAAAAAGCTGTTCCCATATCCATGGTTCATCGGGTTCTTCAATATCCTCTTCATTTTCCAGACACTCGGTAAGAATCGATATATCGATCTCGTCCAAGTTTCCTAGTGGGGACTTGCCGTGCGGAAATATATCAGAGCCAAGCTGTTTGTATGTTGTAACTCTAGAAACCAAAATGCATCAACTTATTTCAATAAAATTCTTAGCTAATAAACTCACGATGGTAGGTTTGGAGACTCATTATAAAGAAGGCTTTCTTGAAGCTCATCTGCATCTGGTAACATTGGAATATCGTCCGGGTTATACTCAACGGTGCTGGATTCATCCAACGAAAAATTTGTATTGCCGAATCTTTCCCTGAGTGCAAAATATTGGTTTGAGAAAATTCGGTTTTTACAAGAAAATACTTACAATTCCAACAGGTTTGAGTAATTTTTACCACTCCTGGAAAATATTTCAAAAAGGCTCGGCATTATACAAATACATTTAGGGTAACATTTTCTTACTTGTTAGAACCGTTATTCGTACGTAATACATCATCCATCCAACTGTCGGTTTTTACTTGTTTTGTTGGAGTGGTAACCGCTGTACTTGAAGAGGAACTCATGATGGAAAATGAATTTCTATTATTTATCACAAGAACTCCAGAATAAAATATGTTGTAGTCGGGGAAAAGGTATGTTATTGATTGATTCTATGCTCGAGTTCTTTGGTAACACTGAAGAAAATAATGCTGACGTTTAATTGAATGAGGGATGCCAGATAGTTTTTCAAAATGTCATTTTCAATTTAATCGGAATCCTTGTCCATATTTTTCACAACAATAAGAACTTTATGTATCGTGGATTGCGTGAATAGATAGATTCCCGCGCAAAAAATGCTGCGATTTGCATATAGATTCCCTATCTGTAATGCAGAACTATTGCAACAGTAAGGCCTAGAATTAACCGGAAGGCGATTCTGCTGGCAGTCAAGAAAGTCAGGGGCTGGATAGTCAAGAAGAAAATGAATATAATTTTTGAATCAGGACGTACCAGCACATTGGTCCCAAGCTTAATGAATCACATCTAAAAACATATCTCACAACGAACAGCTCCTCAAATAGTCTGTAAAAATAACAGCGAATCAAAACAAAACAAAGATTCTAGTACCGAAAAGCGCAAGAACTTTTTGCAGGGTTCATGCAACAATCAATAGGAAACTAGTGATTTAAAATTGGCTCACTGCTGACAAATGTTGTGACAACACCCCATTGGTCGTAAGTCCCAAGTGTGCAACTTGCATCTTGTACCTTGCACAGATTAGATCATAGATCATTGCACGGAATGTAATAACCTCGCTCTTTTGACAGCACTAGTGTTTGTTTTCCGGCAATTTTACTTCAATCGTAATAAATTTAAACCTGAATTTAAAGCACAAAATCTCAAACTGATCTTATCGAAAATATTCTAAGTCCACTCAAACAAGCTTCCTGAACTGTCAAAACTGCGTAGATGACACCATCGTGCAATGATCTATAATTCTTGCGCTTTTAGGCAGTCCCTTGTAGTTTTTTTTTTTCTTGTTTCTAAAAGCTGGCATAGCATTAATTCGATCTTAGTGGGGCCCTTTTCAGCAAGAATCTAACTTCAATGATGCACTAGACGTAATGCATATGCCCTATATATGCATGCTATTATAGCCTCGTGGTTACTTGGGATCTTTCGTTGCAAGACTTAACCAAAGTACGCTGCCTGATGCACAGGACCTTACATAAATGTCATTGATGTAAACTCGTTATTTGACACATTCATACAGCATACTTGTTTTTTTTTTTTTAAATAAAAACTCGATGATTCAACAAACCTTTTCGTAGTTTGAAAACATTAAATCTCGAGTAATTCATGATTAGGGCCTAAAAGCAAACACAGTGAACAGTGCTACAGTGGTATGAAACCAACGGGATTCAGTTTATACCGAAAGAACTCAACCCATCAAACTGTCCCCAGCTCAGACCGATGAGAGATTTTGGGCTATTACGAAGAGGAAGCTGAAGGCTATATAAATTACTTCGCGAATCTAAGCTCCTGATGATAATGTCTTTTTTACACGTTTTTTTTTTACATGGTTTCTTTTCAGCGATAACTCCAGAACGGAACAACTTATCGACCTAATTCGATTCACATGTTACGTTTTGGGCAAAAAGAAATCATATGGCAGTTTTTCAAAAAAATCACAATTTTTGGTGTAAATACTCAAAATTTTAATAACTGTCTTTTCACCATTGCATGGAAAGGTAACAATGCAAACTAAATCAAAGCAATTTAAAATGTTTAGGTAGGTGAATTTATCAACTCTATTTAGTCTTTTTTTACACGGTTTGACAGTAACAGTGGAACGTATCCTCAGTGTAAAAAAAACCTTAGTGTATTTAAGATTGAGACATAAATTTGGGTAGCCTTTTTTGTGTACTGCTGCAGTGTCCATATTTTTTGCCTAATATCAATGATATTTTTATGTTTTGTAAGGCGCCTAAATTCAACGCTTTTGTAGTGCATAAAGATTGGACTCGGAAAAAATGCGACACTTTGTTTTGGGTGTAACTTTTTATCGCATGGGTAAAAATTAATGAAATTTTGAGTAATACTAGTTTAGAGTGTTATGTTTATGTGTGCAAAATTTCGCGATCTGTCAAGTAGTTTTCAAGATGCATTCGAAACAAGAAGAGCTACGCCAGCAAATCTTGGGCGTGGTGATCGATAATCCTGGTCAGTCGCACAGATGTATCGGCAAAAGGCTTGGAATCCACCATTTCACCGTGTCAAGCGTTGTGAAGATGTTCCAGGAGACTAAGACCATCGAGCGGCGCGCTGGAAGCGGCCGAAAACCGAAAACGGAATACCCAGAGAAGGAGCGGAAGATCAGGCAGTACTTTAAGAATAACCCGAACCTTTCCACCCGAAACGTGGCCCAAAAGGTCAATTCGTCGAAGTGGTTCGTCCAGCAGACCATGAAGCGGGCTGGACTACGTGTTTTTAAGGTCAGATAGGCACCAAACCGGACTGACAAGCAAAACACGGTGGCCAAATTGCGTGCGCGGAAGCTGTACAGTGAGTGGCTGGTCAATCCAGGCTGTCTCGTCATGGACGACGAGACATATATCAAGGCGGACACCAAACAAATCCCCGGCCTCGAGATTTTTGTCGGTACGTCCCGCATGGAGGTTCCGGAAAAGTTACGGAAGAGAAAGATGGACAAATTCGCGAAGAAGTACCTGTTGTAGCAGGCGATGCGTGTGCGGACGGTACAGCAAGCCGTTCGTTACAACCGGCACCATAAACGGTCAGATTTATCGAGAGGAATGCTTGCAGAAGCGCTTGCTGCCCTTCCTCCGCTCTCACCGTGGTCCCACGCTGTTCTGGCCGGATCTCGCTTCGTGCCATTACGCCAAGCCTTTAATGGATTGGTACGAAGCGAAGGGCGTTATTGCGGTCCCGAAGGAAGAGAACCCGCCAAATAAAAAAAGTCACTTTTTGCGTGACATAATTAATGGACGTTCCCTTAGACTACGTGCTTCCAAACTAACACGCAACGCGGTGGGTAGAACACCAATGTCAGTGCTCGTGTTTTGGCTCCAAACATCGTGTATGATGTTTCGGCAAACACCACAGCCGAGTGTTTCCGTTTGCGGAATACACGCGTGGTTAATTTATTTAACCCGTGCTTGTTAAACTCAATCAACTTATGCCTATAAGTCAAATTATAAATTTTTTAGAATCATCCGACGAGAATTGCTCTATCCGTGGTAACCAGTGTCATACTGAGTGTATGTTGAGAGCTTTCTTGTGATTGTAACCACTCGGCTCGGGTATTTTACCAAAAATCAAACACGTTGTCAAAAGCAAAAAACAAGCTTGTACACTTGTGTCACGTCCATTGCGTTGCGGGTTCATCTATAGACGAATCCAGGTTGAAAAAAGAAGAAGACACCGAGTTGTGATAAATCTGACAGCTCCCCTGTTAAAGTATACACTTAGAAAATTTTACAGTATTCGGTAATTTTTTACCGAACTTTCAACAGCTGAACGTTCGGTAATCTGTTCGGTAATTAAATCAATTACCGAACGTTCGGTACTCAAATTTTTTGATGAACTGTCAAAAACTACCGTACAGTTCGGTAATGGAAGATGTGATGATCTTTCAAAAATTACCGTACAGTTCGGTAATTTGTGTAGTCTGGTACCGAACCGTTTCGGTATTTTTTTTTTTGTGTTTATCATTAAACACCAAAATATTCGGATGTTATTGGTTTATAAATATATTAAGCAAAACTATATTTGTTGTTATTCCGACCAGGACTGTGAGGTCTTTCCAGCATATGGCGCAGTCAACGAAATACTACGAACGATGCGTGTCGACTGCATCGGATGCTGGTCAGTGAAGTTGTGTTCTACCTGTATCATTTAGAATAATAATCCCTTTTTACATCGAACCTGTTGATTGTTTAGCGTGTAATCAGCACATTTGAAATATTTATAGCTAGCCGGATGAAAGCTCTAATTAACGCTGGTTTATTTTCTACATACATACATGGAATAATTAAAAATAATCAATATCCAAACCACCTTCTGGACAACCGATCACTGGAACCACGAGGCTTCATAGAAAATGGCTGACAGTTTGACAGTTCATAATACTTTACCGGGCTTCGGTTATTCAGAGTTCGTTTTACGTTTTGTTCGGTAAAGTTCTTACCGTATTCAGTGATTGTTTGTTTTTACCGTATGAATTGTATTTTTTTCTACCGTATACGGTAAATAACATTCAACATTACGGATCGTTCGGTAAAGTGTTACAAAATTACGGTAACATTTTTATAGGACGGACATTTTAGAATGCGTCTAATAAATTCAAATGAAATTTGAATTAAAAGCGGTTTGTTGTATGATGAACGAAAAATCCAAAACTGCAAAATAGGGGCATTATTTTTATTTTGCTGAAAATGTCTTTATTGATTAGTTTTGGATTTTTCTTCCGCTTTTAATTAAAACTTCATTTGAATTTTAAGAAGCATTTTAAAATGTTCGTCCTATACTTTAACATGGGAGCTGTCAGATTTATCACCGCTCGGTGTCTTCTTCTTTTTTCAACCTGGATTCGTCCATAGGCACGAAACTAAAGTGGTAAATTACAACCACATGGTGGTGTGTTTGCAGTCAAGTTTGGCTCTCGTGCAGAACGGTCTGGTGTTTTTACCAAGGCTGGTGAAAGGCTGATTAAATCAGTATCTGTACCACAAGATGTCTTATCTCTGCCGATAAATTTTATCGGCAGAGATAAGACATCTTGTGGTACAGATACTGTATCTAACGACGTCGAAGAGGCATTGTTACGCCTTATGAAAAGTTGGTTATAGCTATTAATGGCAGAAAGACTGGCAAAATATTCGGCAAGCTTGTCGGCTACAACAATAGGGTCTCTGGATGACTCGTTCGCGTGTCTGATGGCTATTCCTTTTGTTTTTTTCTTTCCGCTGAGTGAATTTACTCTGCCCCACAATTCAGTGGTGGATTGGTTGCTATTGATCCCGTCGATAAAATCTTCCTATTTTCTGCGTTTGGCGTCTCTGATGATCTATCTGCATTCATTTATTTTTAAGTGATATTCTAGTAGCATGGTTTCCTTATCTGTGTGATCGATCGGAAGCCTCTTTACTGCTCTCAGTGCCTTCCTTCTAGCTTTGATGGCCGCACGGGTTTCTGGAGACCACCAGGGTAGGGCCTTTGCGGCCGGGGATGGCATTAGTCCTAGGCATGGCACCTTTAGCCGCGTCGAAGATTACGGTGGTAAATGTATCAATTGTAGAGGGGTAATTGGTATCTAGACTTCAATCTATCGCCATTTCGAAAGCGGTCCAATCAGCTTGGTCGTAGCGCCAGCGAGAGCGCCGTGATGTCTCGGGGGTTTTATGATGCTTCTCTACAATATGCCGGTAAATGAATTTCTCCAATGAGTAAACTGCAGGACAGAAATTCTATTTCAATACTCGCTCACGAAAAGTTATTTCAGTTCCCATTGCCGTAACCCTTTGTTAACAAAGTCTGCAGCAGTCCACAAAACACATGGTGTATTATTAAAATTTAGGAATCTTTTTCGATTTGTTGTTCATCATAAAAGGTACGGGTATTCAATAACAACAATCTATAGATTACTTTACGCACACTTATGTTAACAGTATTTCCTCGTTTTTGTGTGCTCCACCTCCGCACCCGGAGGAAGTTATATCAGCTTAGTTTTGTTTTTTAGTGCTAGTATTGTATCACCCGAACATAAATTGTTGAGCAAGAGCGTTTTTTTTGTGTGGTTTTCCTGCTTTGTTGCGAGTGATTGTTAGCAGTCGATATAGAGTAGCCCCATAGCGGGTGATTTTTATGATTGATTGATTTTACCATATATAATGTTTTCATGCGGGGCTTATATATGGAAGTAATATCATCGGAATGGGCGCGATCCTCCAGACATTCTGAAATAGCTTGCTGGATCTGCAGTAGAGCATTCATTGTTGCAAACAGAGACCAATGGGTGTTAGATGGAAGGCACGAACACACATGCGAAACAACGAGTGCATTTGTGGTCAGCCCATGTGCCCAGTACCACACTGGTGATATTGGTGTAATCGAAAAGTTATAGGGATTTTCGGAGCCGTTTTTTTAAAATCATATCATACATTTATTTTTATAGGGGTCAGATCGCATCGTAATATCGTGAATTTAACAAAAGTTGAAATAGTTCTTATCTACCAATATATTTCAGTATCACTTTTCAGTTTTTCTAGGTTTTTGATGAACTTTCATGTGTGCAGTCAACGATGTCAATTGACCAAATGACGAATCACATTTGTCACATTTGTATGGTCGTGATTTCAGGTGAACAGTCAACAAATGCAGCCTCAATGTCTTCCTGGTTGCAAACAGTTTTCCGCAATCCTTACATACGTGTTTTATGTGCGTTTGTCGGTGTCGATGGTATGAATCAGTAGTTAGATATACTTCTCCACAATCTGGACAAACTCGTTCTTTTGTTGGCATTTTGTTTAATCTATCATGTTTATCAATATGTCGATCCTTCTCACTTTGCGTTAGGAAGAACACCTTTTTATTCGTTTCTTGGCACAATTCGCAAGAAAGCATTTTAACATTTTCATCAGGATGCTTCTCTACAATATGCCGGCAAAGAAATTTCTCCCATGAGTAAACTGCAGGACAGAAATTGCATTTTAATTCTCGCTCACGAATAGTTATTTCAGTTCCCATCGCTGTAACCCTTTCTTGGCGTTTTGGAACTACTCCTGTTTTCTGATGAATACGCATGTGAGCTTGAAGGACGTATTTGGTTTTAAATCGCTTTTTGTCTCCACATATTTCACAACTAAATGGGCGCTCATTAGTGTGTCTCGTAAATTTATGGGAATGAAGGCCATTGGATTGATTGAAACAAGCGCCACATTCGTCGCATTGAAATGGTTTCTCTTCCGTATGAATTCGTTCATGTCTGTACAACCCTGGTCTTGAAGTTGCTGTAAAGGGACACTGTTTGCATTGGTATAAAATTGCCTTCGTATGTATGTTCTCATGAATTTTCAAATGACTGCCTCTGGAAAATGATTTACCACAATATGTGCATATGAAATTCTTTTCCTGAATGTCTACAATGCCTTCATGTACCATTTTAATATGAGTTTGTAGCTTGTAGTTTGATGAAAATTCTCGTACGACATCGTTCTTTTTACATTCTTCGCAAGGAATTCGTTTGCCTGTTCTGAAGTGGAATCGTCTCAAATGCATATTGAGAAAGCGTACCGTGGATACGGGTAGTTTGCACAATTTACATACTCGTCCCGTTGTTCCAACATGTGAAGAAATATGGTTATCCAATGCCTCTGCACTTTCAAAATCCGTTTCACAAATGTAGCACTTGGAATCAACTTTCCTGGCCATCTTTTTGAGTGCTCTTTTTTTACCTTTTTTAGCTGGTAGATTATCTGGGCGTTCACTATCACTTTGGGATTCAGGGGAATTATTTTCCATTCCATCAACGGTATGTGGTGCCACTTCAATAAACTCATACGTATGCTTATAGTTATCATTGCATATTGTATCGCTAACTTCGAGAGTTGATGAAACGTTATGTTCTTGATCACATTGCTGATTGTCCGTCTCATGCAGCACGATTTCTTCAATAACATGTGTTTCATTTTGCACCTCTTCAATGCCGCCGTCTTCCTGTTTGACAACTAAGGACCTAAAACCAGAAGGCGAGTATATATTTCACGTTTTCGAGCTTAAATTAATCCGACTTACGCATAATATTGTTTAATCTCAAAATCCACTCGCCTCACGCGCTTACGGATCTTATCAACAGCGCGGATCTGATCATTGCATCTACTGCAAACTTTCGAGATAAGTTCGTTATCCGAAACCTATCACCAGCAAAAGTTTAATAGGTCGATTTCATGAAAAAAAAAAAAATAATGCACTGGTTGTGGGCCTAATCGTTTTGGTATTTTCAATCTTCATTGCTTACCAGAATTTGGAAACACTCGAAAATCATACGCTGCAGGTCAGGCTCATTAGCTATCATGAAATGTCCATCTTCGTCTAATAGAACGTCACCCAGGTTTTTAAGGCACAGTCTGCAGCATTCCAGTAAACTCATTTTCCAGCTTTCTGAAGCAATTTAATGTTTTGAAACTACGAAAAGGTTTGTTGAATCGAGTTTTTATTAGAAAAAAAAAGTGGGTGGTGTGAAAGGTAAGTTTAAGGGGGGGGGAAAAAGGGGGGGGGGGGAGGAGGGGGGGGGGGGAAAGGAAAAGGGGGGGGGAAAAAAAAAAAAAAAGAAATGTGGTTGTTGTTGTGTGGGGGAGGGAAAAAAAAAAGAAAAGTGTGTGTGTTGTTGTGGTTGTGTGTTGGGAGAATCTCACGAACATAATAACAGTTTTTTTGCATTACACTAATACAACTTAACCACTTCTTCTCTACCTGTATAGACCTCATTGCAAAAACAAGACATTTACCTGTCAAAAAAGACCGTTTTTTATTGGTCGCTTTGACAACCGCCTCTACCGTCTCCGAAGAGTTATGTTACAAGCAGGCAGTTTGTTGTTGGTTTAGCGGTGTTGCTAGTAGTCACTGCTTTTTCACCTTTTTCGTTTGTGACAACTAGAACAAATGCGGAAATAAAAGTACACTTTTGCAGTGGTTTATTTTAAATCTTTTCGAAATGAAGTGCAAAGCGATAAATTGTGGTCGCAGTGACGTGTCTCATCCGGGTCTCCATTTCCATCGATTCCCGAGAGATCGTTCGCCGAGAGTGGGAACGCAAGCGAGGAAGACATTCTCTTGCTCAAGCTTTCTCCCCACAGCAGAATTTGCAGCGTAAGCATCAATGAAATCCAATGAAACCTTATCAATTAACGTTTAGTTTGATGCAGCTGCATTTCAAAGAAGAAGAAGTTGTGCATTTCCCGAACGACAAAAGAAATTTTTTTAATTACTTTATTTTCAATGGGATTACTGTGTAAACATATCTGCCAACATTGAAGCGACCCCCGTATCATAGCTATCATAAATTTCTAAGAGGTCATCTCTCTCTGAGCTGGCAGGTCCTGTCCTAAGTTATGGCTTGCATTGAAACCGGCCAGTACCCATTAATGGGTAAAATATCACCCATTTCGAAGTTAAGTGGGTTAACTCCTTTAATGGGTAAAACGCTTTTACCCATGAATGGGTAAAAAGCCTGTACGTCAGGCTATCGGGTATTTTTACCCATTTTTCAAAACGTTTGTTATTTTTTAAATGGGTATGAAATACCCATTTTTCAAAACGTCTGTTATTTGGAAAATGAGTATGAAATACCATTTTTCGAAATGTTTGTTATTTGCGAAATGGGTATGAAATACCCATTTTTCGTGAATTGTTTTTAGTTGTTATATTGAATAATGAGCACTAGAATAAACATAATAGATCACAATAACTGAATGTGTATTTGTATTTTGACAACCCTTTAGCCTCAGGCCTTTTACCTATCAGGTATGTTAAGTTTCGTTCGGGAGTTTTCACACCGGCAAATATTCCGGCGACGCTCAAGTGGTCCATTAAAGCGGCCATCACCTCGTTATCATCCAGAGAGGATATCCGTGGAATATATCTGAAAGGATTGAAAGGATTTAAATAATTTTGACGTCAACTTGATGAAAGCTTGGATTTTACGCCCCGGAAGAGACACATACTCGGAAGTACGATTCTACTGATGAAATTGAAGCATTTTATTTTATTATATTAAATTATTAACGTACCTCTTAGTTTTTGGAAGCTTTCGCTATCCAGTTTAACCAACAGTTTAACGTTCAGTTCTTCCATATTCTTCGCGTTTTCGTGGAATGGATTCCGCGAAGTTTTTTTATTTTTCGAGCCACGCACTTTCAAATATACAAAGCGAGCCAGGAAAATGGTAAGATATTTTTTACCCATTAATGGGTAGAAAAATACCCATCCTTTGGTCTCTCATTGAAAATAAAAAATGGGTCTTAAGTATGCATTATTTTAATTTTAAATTTGATAGTTTCATATACTATCGAAAAATGGGTACATATTTACCCATTAATGGGGACTGGCCGGTTACAGTGTATAGCGTTCCAGACTGACATACAGAGTGCGCACTCGTATGCGGAACAAAAGCATAAAAAAAAAACCAAACAAAACAAGATAAACCAAAACAGATTTCGAATTCATTTTCACGTGCTTGGAAGCGCACTAACTTTCGCAAAGTATTCGTTTTGAATTAAAGATTATAATGCCACCAAAATCGGCGAAAAAAGAAAAATACATATGGTGGAAGTGTGAACAATGCAGGACATGGACATTAACGGCGGAAATGGCCAAGCATCAGCTGGACTGTCAGAGTTTGGATGTTCTATCAGGATATATCACCGAAGAGAATGAGTTTCATAGCACCAGATTTGAATGTAGCAAGTTGATAGGTACGGCTGAAGAGGTCAAGGAAATGAGTGATTTCCAAATGAACAGATTGATCCTGTTGAGCAGCACTGTTATGAATAAACTGGGCCTCGTCTTAGGAGACTTCGTTGAAGTTATACTTCAAAGTCGTAACTTGCAGGAACATAAATTTGTTAGATGTGCTTGGCCAATCGACGACAAACACGGTTCACGTGTTGTAAGTGCTCATCTTGGTAAATGCTTATATATAGTCTCTGAATTACGTATGCTAATAGAATTATTATTTTTAGATGAAGTGGCAATATCGGAATACATCAATCTAGTCGTTTGCTTAAAGCCGTTCAAAGCCGAAGTAGCAAATCTTGAAGAGTTGACCTTAGCACTGACTGCAGATTTTACTACCGCTGATGAAGTCTGCAAGAATGGGCAGGCCTTTATGCAGCTTATCCATAAACAATACCAAGGTCGTATTTTATCGGATAGAAACTTATTATTTCTCAGACTTTGTAATAAAGGGTTTACATTCAAAATTATTAAGGCCCTGCTGAGGAATGAGAATCGGGATTTGGACTGTGAATTCAAAAACTTATCACTTGAGTGCAGGTATTTCAGAATCGATCGTGATACTAAGATTTCCATAAGCAGTGGTCATATTGGCAGTCCACATGTTTCATCTAAAACAGTGTTCAACCTGGATAAAATTGGTGGTTTCGGAGCAATCATACGAGAAATTAAGGAAATTGCAGAAATAGCATTAGGTCAAACTAAAGCAGCTCAACACCCATCAGTCGAGGTGTCCTGTTGTATGGTGTTTCTGGATCTGGTAAAACTCTACTGGTCAATTCACTTGCTGAATATTTTCAGTGCCTTGTAGTTAAAGTTGACTGCTCGGAAATATTCAGTAAATTTTACGGAGAAACTGAAGGAAACATCAAAAAGTTATTCGATAGAGCGTTCAACAACTACCCTAGGCCAACCATTGTCATTATTGAAGAGATTCATAACATCTGTCCAAAAGCAGATTCATCTGATATCATCAAACGGATTTCCAACTTTATGGTCAATATGATGGACAGCTTGCATACTTCACAGAGAGGTAGCAGAACTCTTGTGCTAGGAACCACCGACAATCCTGATAACATTAATCCCTACATGAGAAGAGGAGGACGCATGGATTATGAGTTTGAACTTCCTGTTCCTGATACACTAGCACGTGAGGAAATATTATTAAAGATTTTATCTTCCCACGGACACTGTCTTGGGATGGAGGATATAAAAAAACTCTCTATCGTGACTCATGGGTACGTTGGTGCAGATTTGTTCTAGCTTAGTGGGTCGAGCATCGCATGTAGAAACCGATTCGTTGATCAGCTATAATAATATGGTGACAGCTATACGACATGTGAAGGCCAGTGCAATGCGAGAAATTATGATTGAATGTCCTAATGTGCACTGGAAAGGTGTGGCCCATTTAGTATTGGAACAAACATTTTTGATTCTTACAGCGACCCTAGTGGTCGGATTTGTAAACTATGACATCTTATGTGTTCCCTATAACAATAACAACATCAGAGTTTTTTTTTTTCGCGGTGCAGTTCGAACGTGTTTCAGAGAAATACAAAATGGAAGAAGAAAGAAGAAAAATAATTGTGCGCAATCATTTGGAAAACCCTTCGTGGTCTGGGCCAAAACTTGCTAAAGTGTTGGGTTTTCCCCGAAATACCGTGTGGCGTGTTTTGAAAAAGTACAGAGAAACTTTGTCGACGGATCGCAAGCCTCAAAGCAAGCGTCGGGCGGGTACTGTCAACCGTCAACTGCGGAACAAAGTCATCAAGAACATTAAGGCAAACCCCAACATCTCAGACCGCGATTTGGCCAAAAAGTTTCGCGCCGCACGCAGTACCGTGCAACGGATTCGTCTCCGGGAAGGCTTCAAGTCATACCGTGCCTGTAGACAACCAAATAGGGATCAAAAGCAGAACAATGTGGCCAGAATCCGTGCCAGAAAACTGTATGATCAGGTGTTGACAAAATTCAATGGCTGTCTCCTCATGGATGATGAAACCTATGTAAAGGCCGATTTCAAACAGCTACCGGGACAAAAATTTTACTTGGCTACGGCTCGGGGAGATGTTCCTGCCAAATTCAAGTTTGTGTTTGCAGATAAATTTGCACGTAAATACATGATTTGGCAAGGCATCTGTAGCTGCGGTAGGAAGACCAAGGTTTTCATCACTGATAAGACATTTAATTCAGAGCTGTACAGAACGGAATGTCTCCAAAAGCGAATATTGCCATTCATCAGATCCCACAATGAACCTGTCATGTTTTGGCCAGATCTTGCAAGCTGTCATTACAGTAAAACAGTGCTACAGTGGTATGAAACCAACGGGATTCAGTTTATACCGAAAGAACTCAACCCACCAAACTGTCCCCAGCTCAGACCGATAGAGAGATTTTGGGCTATTATGAAGAGGAAGCTGAAGGTGAATGGCAGTGTCGTCAAAAGCATCAATGAATTGAGAACCAAGTGGAATAAGATTGCCAAAACGATGGATGAGAATAATGTGCGCCGGTTGATGAAACGTATTCCGGGAAAAGTCCGCAAATTTCTTCGAAATCGAGATGATTATTTTTTTTTTGTATTTTCCCTCTAAAGTTCACATAAAGTCGAACATTTTAGTTAAAACAGAATACTATTTAGTTAATTTATATCCGAAATATGCGCAATAGTCTATGTTCCAATTCTAACTGGGCCACAATAAACAACTTAGTATCATAGTCATTTATTCAATGAAATGTTCTTACTATTCTCATTCAATGCTCATTTCAGCCAATAGTGTTCAACACATAGTTATCACCAACCATCGACAGCCCGCAACAATAACTCTTAGTATCTTTTCATAGAAATGGCTAAGCTCTTCAAACATCCGGGGGACTACAAGGATTCTACTTATATCTTTGTTCTTAATTTTGTTTCTTTTCAGGCAACAAATAATTTATTTCTACCAAATTTTGAAGACAATATCTAATATTTCTCTATTTCTCAAAACTTTTAAAGTTAGGCATAAAAATGAATGAATGTACCGGAAACTAGACGGACACATGCGGAGTTGGGTACAGGCAACTCGTGAGGTAAGTGCTTTCAAGAACGTGGAGCAAGACAGGTAATTGTTACCCATTGTATCTATATTAATACAATTTATTTTTAATAGTTTTGCGTCGACCATCGGTTGAATCGGTTGTGTCGATACTTTGTTGTCTTCTTCCACTTTTTTTCTTCTGTTTCTCAACTTCTTCAACTTCTTGTTCTCCTGCTCTTCCGTTTCTTTTCTTCTATTCGTTCACTTCGCTTTTCTTCTTCATCGATTGTTTTTACTTTTCTCTCATTCATATTGCCTTCTTCTGTTTCCCTTTTTTTTGCTTTTTTACAATGCGTTGCTTCTTCCATTGTGCCTCCTTCAATTTCTTGTGTTTCTTTTTTTCTGCATCCACTTCCGGTTTTTCTTCTGCTGATTCCGTTATGCTTCCCTTGTTCCGCTTCTTTTTCCCAGCTGTTCTTCTTCAGTTTGTCCAATTCCGCACTTGTTTCCATCACTATTTTTTTCTTTCTCTTCTGTTCTTTCATTTTTTTTTCATCGATTTCTGTTCGTCCGTCCGGATTTACTTTGGAAACGTTTCAGCTTTCCTCGTTTTTTTCTTCGGCAAACTTTCATTTCTTGATTTTGCTATAATTGTATAAACAGTATTTTATCTCTTAGAAAATTAGGTATACGTGTTGTATGCTGCTCTGTATTTCTCAGGCCGTCGCGTAGGCTAGGCCCTACCTTACCGCTACACTCACAATTAGGCGGCGGCTCCTTCTGCAAAAGGAACGTGTGTGTAAGCTGCGTGTGGCCGACCCTCAAACGTATAAGAACACGTTGATCAACCGTGCTCCCGCGTTCCGTCCACCTGCTCGTATCTTCCTTCACTTCCCTCAGCTTTGACTCCCTGGTCTCATACCACTGGTTATCTAACCGGCATCGTAACGATTGCCATACTTTTTCAGAGCATCTTCTCCTGAAATTGGTAAATCGATGGCCTGTTGCGTCCTGGCCTCATTGGCTAGTTGATCGGCTTCGGAATTGTCACTGATTTCGGCATGCCCAGGAATTCAGCAGAATCGAATAGGTTTGTTCGACGGTGTCTCTTCCTTTTCTTGGATCCACGGGTGTCGAGATTTTCCTGCCAGTAAGCAGCTAGCAGATCCAATAGAACCATCAACTCGTTATTTAGATTCAGGATCGCAACAGCCATCTTTATGGCGAATGCCTCCGCAGAGAAGATGCTGCATCCTTTTGGAAGACTGTAGGTGCCAGTAATTCCTCGGTTGAAGAATGCGGCCCCTACCGTATCTTAACCCTTAGAGCCGTCGGTGTAGACGACGGTTGATCGATGGAAGCGGGTGTTCAGCAACTGTTGCACCGGGTCCGGGTGGACTTTCTCCGGAGGGTCACCGGTAAGCATTTCTTAACGTCCCACACACACGATCACTTTGCCTCACAAGTTGACCAACAGCGGGGAGCGCTGTACCTGACAATTCTTCGAGGCGTTTCGAGGCTCGTTGAATCAACGGAAGCGTGATGTTGCCACGATTCTTCACAGCTATTTGGATGGCAGTCGGCGCTATGGACTGTGCTGCCAGCAGTTCGAACGGCAGGGTTCCCGCACGGCCATGATTGAGAGTATCGGACTGGTCACGAAAGCTCCGGAGGCATACCGAACCAACCCAATGGAGGAGCAAGAGTCTGCAAAGTTGCTGGCCCTCCTCGGCTCACCAAGCCTCTACCGTAGGTAAGCTTTGCGATTACTATGGCCGATCATACCTGCTGCAATGTTGTTCGATTGTCACGTGGAATCTAAGCACCGATCATCTTTAAAATCCGCAATCAAGACTCACACGATTTCTTTACCATCTGACAGTGTGGTTTGAATGTTATGGGCCGATCCAGGGTAACACCTAGAACCCTCAGCCGATTGGTCCTTGGAACGGCGATTCGCTCGATGGTTATGTCACGTGCAGGTTCCCGATGTGCATTCGGACTACAATAGAAGATGTACGACTTCGTTGCTGACAAAGCGAATCCCACGTTCTTCGCTCATTCGTCCACGGCCTCGACGGCGGTCTGCAGCTTGCGATGTAGGCCTTCACTTTTTGCTCCACGTACCACGAGAAAGATGTCATTTGCGTACAACAATATGTTGACTCCGCTCGGTACTACCCGAAAGATGGGTTGCATCGCGATTAGATACAACGTCACGGATAGGACCGAATCCTATGGCACTTCATTTTCCAGCTCGTGTTCACCAGACATGTGTCCTCTTACAGACACCTGGAATGTCCGTTCCGAGAGAAAGCTCCGCAATCATGCGACCACGTATCCGCCAAGTCGGTAAATTTATTCTGGGTTCCGGGACACTGTGGCATTGAAGGCAATGAAAGGGCAGACGAGATTGCTAAACAAGGTTCAAATGCACAGTTTATTGGCCCAGAACCATTCTGCGGTATATCATACTGTGCCATAAAAATGGAATTAAAATCTTGGGAAGTGCAAAGGGTGATGACCAATTGGTTGGTCACCACAAAGTGTGTTCAAGCGAAAAGGTTTATAATTCCAAATGTTACAATCAGTAAAAAGCTTCTGGAGCTCAATAAGAGAGTTCTTTGTACCTATACTGGCCTAGTAACCGGACATTACCCGAGTAGATATCATTTGAAAAACATTGGCCAGGTTCAGAATGATATCTGTCGTTTCTGTAACATGGAACGTAAAACCTCGGAACATCTGCTTTGCAGTTGTGATGCTTTGTACAAGAGCAGACTTAAATTTCTGTACAGTTCTCTCAGAGCATCTTCTCCTGGAATTGGTGTATCGATGGCCTGTTCCCTCCTGGCTTCATTGGCTAGTCGGTCGGCTTCGGAATTGCCACTGATTCCGGCGTGCCCAAGAATCCAGCAGAATCGAATAGGTTTGTTCCGCGCTATTTCTTCCACTTCTTGGATCCACGGGTGTCTAGATTTTCCGCCTCCAATGCCAGTAGGCAGCTAGCTGAATCTGATAGAACAACCAACTCGTTATTCTGGTTCGAGATCGTGACAGCCATCTTTATGGCGTATGCCTCCGCAGAGAAGACACTGCATGCTCTTGGAAGACTGTAGGTGCCAGCAATTCCTCGGTTGAAGAATGCGGCCCCTACCATATTCCTACCCTTAGAGCCATCGGTGTAGACGACAGTCGATCGATGGAAACGGGTGTTCAGCAAATGTTGCACTATTAGGCGGACTTTCTCCGGAGGGTCACCGGCTCGTATGCATTTCTTTACATCCCACACAATCGTAGGCTTTCGTACGTGCCACACACGATCACTCTGTCTCACAAGTTGACCGACAGCGGGGAGCGCTGTACCTGACAATTCTTCGAGGCGTTTCGAGGCTCGTTGAATCAACGGAAGCGTGATGTTGCCACGATTCTTCACAGCTATTTGGATGGCAGTCGGCGCTATGGACTGTGCTGCCAGCAGTTCGAACGGCAGGGTTCCCGCACGGCCATGATTGAGAGTATCGGACTGGTCACGAAAGCTCCGGAGGCATACCGAACCAACCCAATGGAGGAGCAAGAGTCTGCAAAGTTGCTGGCCCTCCTCGGCTCACCAAGCCTCTACCGTAGGTCAGCTTTGCGATTACTATGGCCGATCATACCTGCTGCAATGTTGTTCGATTGTCACGTGGAATCTAAGCACCGATCATCTTTAAAATCCGCAATCAAGACTCACACGACGGACTACAATAGAAGATGTACGACTTCGTTGCTGACAAAGCGAATCCCACGTTCTTCGCTCATTCGT
>JAHHFK020003063.1:0-69208 GCA_024533555.2 Aedes koreicus
AATCGAACCCTCAACTTCATGACAATAACCGCTTGAACGACGGGCGACGCCTCTAACCACTTGACCACGAAGATGGTGTGGGCGATTGATTTGGCCATTTTCTCCGGACGCGGCAGTTTAAGCAACGCCATGTTGACCCGGTGCCTGGTAATGAAAATTTCGATGAGCTCAAGAGAAATTTCTATCAAACATACTCTTTAGTTGGCAACTTGATTTGATCGTCCTGAAAAGGACGGATTTTAGTTGATAACATGGTACGCGATTGAAATTTTCTTCAGTCTTCTTGGGCTGCAGGACACCACTCTGTGAAATGGTCACACCGGAGAAAAGTTTGTTCAGCTCCTCGTCGTTGCGGATGGCTAGCTGCAGGTGACGTGGGATGATTCTGGTCTTCTTGTTTTCACGGGCGGCGTTTTCTACCGACGTGCTCGCCGAACCCGTCTGTCGCATACGGATGCACAGCGAGAACTGATGATTGGTCGGTCATCCCCTCATGTTTGATATTCGTTGGCACGGTAACTGTGGCAGTATGAACCAATCAGAGCGTGGCGCAAATATGATGTCATTTTCGACCAATAGCGTTGTGCATTTAAACATTTTTCTTTAAAGTACTTTTTAATTAGTTTAAACAAATGTAATGTATTTAGTTATCAACCGGGATCCAGCCTTGATGTTCTACCTTGCGAATGAAATACTTATCGTAAAATATCTGTGGGCCAGAGAGGAGATATTATCGTTCAAAGTCTCCAAACCCGCGTAACGCTTGCGATTTCAGAAATTTTGGAACGGCGCCCCTATACAGGAATAGAAAAGAAAGACGTAAGTCCTACGTCAAAAAATACTGGATTAAATTTAGACAACAACGTTTTAAATTCTAGCCTACTCTCTAGCTTTGGATCTAGTTACCATCCCCATCCCAAGTTTAACAATATTTCAAATCACTGACTAACTAATCTGACACTAGGAAAAGAACAGTTCTATTTCCTATCTAGTTTTTTTTTTTTGACGTAGGACTACGTCTTTGTTTTTAATACAGGGGTACACGTTGCGAGTACAAATATTTGGAGCGTCACGAAATATGCTTAGGTTTTGAACGTTAATAAATAATTCATTTCATGACCGATTTACAAAATCTTTGCACCAATCTATCTGGAATATTTCTACGCATCAATTTTCAAATTGGAATCGCTTGATTTTCAAAATAAGGCTATTGAAAATAACGTAAATACAAGGTGATGTCTTATAATGTCGATTTTTCAAGGTAAATTTACCAAATGCACAGTATAATCCTCGCACAGACTTCATATTTAAGTAAGGAACGTCCCCAAGGCAGTCAAGAATGTTATATAAGGGGTATAACTTGGCATTTTAATTCAGTCTTACGGCAGTCGTGAAGCTGTGCATAAATCTGCTGAAGGAACGCGGTTGGCAGCAACAGGCACATTGGAGGGTGCACTGACGAACATTCGTTACCCAGAGAGGCTTGTGTGCAGTTGGCTGTTGGTGCTGATGCTCCCGTCAACCTCGCTGCCGAAGCCTACGAGTTGGCGGGAAAAAGCCACCCTTGACATTCCACGTCACCTGCAGATGGTCACCCGCAACGAAGAGGAGTTGAACCAAGAAGACCAAGAAGAAAACCCAAGTTCAATCGCGAACCATCTTTCTCCACCGTCAAGTAAATCCGTCCTTTTCAGGACGACCAAATCAGTTAGCCAATTAAAGAGTTTGATTGAAGTTTTCTCTTGTGTTTATTGAAATTGAATTACCACGCCCCGGCTGAACATAGCATTCATTGAACGCCACATCTTGGAGTAATTGACGAGCACGTTGAACAACCAACAAACGAAATTCTAGAACGGATAATTCGAGCCGAACTGCAACACGTCCGACCGACCATTTAGTAGAGTTCATTTTAGTTCATTCCTAGTTGTGTATAGTGGATTAGTTGGTGGTGATGGCAAGAACATAAGCCATATTTCTGTTTAGAAAATCATCCGTCTAGCGTGCAGTAATTAAAACTAATTATTGTGGCGCAATAACTGAATTTTGTCCCCTTTGGTGCAATTTGTATCACATTGCCTTCTTTGGTACCGCCTTCTTTGGTACCGCCTTCTTTCGTGCAAAAGTATCCGACGCCATTTCATAACAACTCTTAGCAGTACATTTTGATTCAGTCTTACGACAGTCGTGGAACTGCGCAGTGGCTGGTGGCTGCAGGATCGCAGTTGACGGCAGCAAGCACCATAGAGGGTGTACTGGCGAGCAGTCGTTGCTCAGAGAGGCGTTGGTGCTGATGCTCCCGTCAACTTTGCTGCTGAAGCCTACGAGTTGGCGGGAAAAAGCCACCCGTGACAAAGAGACAAAGATCATCCCACGTCACCTGCAGATGGTCACCCGCACGAAGAGGAGATAAACCAAGAATACCAAGAAGAAAACCCAAGTTCAATCGCGAACCATGTTTCTCCCTCGTCAACTAAATCCGTCCTTTTCAGGACGACCAAATCAGTTTGCCAATTAAAGAGTTTGGTTGAATTTTTCTCTTGTGTTTGAAATTTCAATTACCGCGCCTCAGCTGCAAATAGCATTGCTTTAAACGCCGCGTCCCGGAGTAAATGAACAAGCACCGAACGAAATTCTAACATGGATAATGCGAGCCGAACTGCAACACGTCCGACCGACCATTTAGTAGAGTTCATTTTAATTCCTAGTTGTGCATAGCGGATTAGTTGCTGGTGATAGCAAGTAATTAAGGGATATTTCTGTTAAGAAAATCATCCGTCTAGCGTGCAGTAATTAAAACTAATTATTGTGGCGCAATAACTGAATTTCGTCCCCTTTGGTGCAATTTGTATCACATTGCCTTCGTTGGTACCGCCTTCTTTTGTGCACTAGCATCCGACCCCTTTACCTAATAGCTCTTAGCGGAACATTTTGATTCAGTCTTACGACAGTCGTTAAGCTGTGCAGTGACTGTAGGATCGCAGTAGGCGGCGGCGAGCAGTCGCTGCCCAGAGAGGCGTTGGTGCACTTGGCTGTTGTTGCCGATGTTCCCGTCAACCTCGCTGTGAGAAACATGGCTGCTGAAGCCTACGAGTTGGTGGGAAAAAGCCGCCCGTGACAACGAGACAAGAATCAATCATCCCACGAGATGAACCAAGAAAGAAAGTCCAAGTTCAATCGCGAACTGTTTCTTCCTCGTCATCTAAATCCGTCCTTTTCAGGACGACCCAAATAAGTTTGCCAACTGAAGAGTTCGTTTGGATGAATTTTTCTCTTGTGCTGTTTGAAATTTCCATTACCGCGCCCTGGCTGAACATGGCATTGCTTTAAAAGCCGCGTCCCGGAGTGAATGGCAAAGCGCGCTGAACAACCAATGAACCAACAGATCCATAACTATCTTCTACGCGTTAGAGATAGTGGCCCTCTCAACCATCGTAGAAAATACAACCGGGGCCGTATCATAATTAAGAGCCACCAAATGCTTTCTAAAGAGTGTACAATAGATTTTTCTTGGCCCTTTTCAGGACTGACTTAAATCAATTAGCGGATGGCCCTGACGTGTATGGGAATTCGATTGCTGCGTAGTCCTACGTCAACTTTGCGTACAACCCCATTGGGCTGTCCCTTATAGTTTTTTTTTTTTGTAGATTTACTGGCGGGACTCTGAATAGAGTAGAAACCTCTACGCCAGACCTTTGATGATATCGTTGCGTAAATCCTTTCGAATCATTTTGCCAACCGTACACGGAACATGTCGTCCAAGAAGACGCTGTTGCAAATGATTCGGAAGGAGCCACGTTTGAGTTTTTTGAGTCCTTTCGTCTGTTTCTTCAATTGTCTGTTTGTTATTTTGTTAGTCCGCGTTACGTATATAAGTTTAATAAGTCTTCCGAAGCAGTTTTCTCGAATCAAAAATAAAAAGTTATTGTATTGTACCTTGTGCGTTAGAATGATATAACTTATCTCCTTTTGAAGCATTTCACCAGCCGTACAAGGATCAATTTTCAAGATGGCTTTCCTTTTCTCTCCGCCATGTTCATGTCAACTGTTTTGTATGGTTTCGTGTCGTATTTTTGTCTGTTTGTTATTTAGTTCATCTGTTTGTAAGTTCAATAAGGTGTTTTACTTATCTTCGTTATTTCTTCATGATTTCTGTAGTCTTTTGTAGTTTGTGAATTTCTTCATCTTCTGTTTGTCTGGAGCCGCTTGTGATTTGAGTAGTTTGTTTGGCTATTAGTAGTCTTCTGGCGCCGTCGTGATTTGAGTAGTTTGTTTGGCTTTCATCTTCTGTTTGCTCTGTTGTGTTAATACATCACTCATCACTCGGTGCACACACTAAAAGCTGCATTTTCTTCAAAACTTGAATGTTCCTAGAATTAAATAAGCAAAATCGCCTCACGCTAAAAGTCCCCAATAAAAGTATAGCATCTAGGGTTACCATTCCCATTTTCATCTCATTTCAAGTCTCGTACTTTTTATTCATTGTTATTTTAATTATTTTTATTTGTTGTTGAAAGCAAGCCACAAAAGCAATCTATTGATTGATACATCAAACCTACATTTCCGATTAATATGAATAATAGATCATGAGATGAATAATGGAACAGTCCCCCTATGTGGTAATGCTTTCCAAAAGTGTGCTGATTTTTGATAATATACTATTTCAGCTTTTTCAACTGATTCTATCTGATCAAATGCAGCATTTCTACTATTTGCAAATACTGTACTTGACAATTGATCACCATCTCAGAACTATAATGTTCATCGATAAGAAGTACTAGAGGATTTTCAGAAGCACTTTTGGGCTACATTTCTACTGATCTGGCAACACTTGTGTGCTTCTTTCCAAAATGGTAAAGAACCAGACCAACCCTGGGACCTGGTAGTTGAAGTTAAACTACCTCAAGGTTTTGTCAGTTCCCAGGGTATTTCCTATCTAGTTTTTTTTTTTAAATTTATTTATTGCCTGGTATGGAGGATACATCTTCTAGCAACCCCCATCCAACTCCAACCACCTCCATCGCCTATCCCGACAGCCACGCGCATCCCGTCCACAATGCGCAGACCCCCCCCCCTCCGCCCCCCTGTCGTGCACTAATATTCGAGAGTCGATATTAGTACACGACACTGAAGAAGTCCGCGTCCTATCTTTAATATACATGCTTGTCAACACTTTTCTGTGACTATGTGCATCATTTCGAACAGTCAGATAATCACCCTGATCAAAACATTCACCCCTTTCAAAAATGTTGCAATTACATTTAGTTATTATACCATGAGCAAATCAGGTATTTCAGTTATTCATTCCATAAAAAAAAATGGATGAGTAACAACATAAGTTGTCAATAAAATGAAAAGTGTACTTTTAGTCGTTTCCCTTAGATTGATAGTAAGAAGTCTAAGAGTGAATTGCGGCATAACCCGCCAGTATCACACCTGATGTTAGTGCCTTTATATAAACGTTCTACGACGTGGCAGTGAAGAAATGATAAGAAAATGTGATACTTTCACTACTGGTCAAATTCTTTGTCTCACATGCATGTTTATAGCATGAGATAAGCCCTCTCACCGTCGACAAGGTGACAAATTTGACCTACGAGAGGGAGCTCAATAAGGTACGTTTGATTTACACCAAAAAATTGAATCAGTTATATGAGGATTAATTACAAAACTCATTAATCGGTTCGACGCACGACACCGTGTTTTATTTTATTGCCGCTAAAATCCTCAATGAGGTGGTTTCACTTATGAATACATATTATCGTCCCTAAAAAAGATGGTTGCTGTACAAGCATTGTTCATAAGTTCCAAGCAACACCAATTCATCACAATTATTTACTGCAACTTGATTGCAACCTAATTGAGTCATTTTCAAGGCACTTCCACCAGTTTGCAACGATTGTGCTGCTATGGGTAAAGATTAATTCATGGAAGTTTTACGGAATCGAATAGTTGAATACGTCTCGGTAAACATTGATGATCTGACAATTGATCCTGAGATTAAATATCTGGTCGTGATTATTGATGACAGGCTAAAATTTAATCCATCACATCGACGATTTCTTCATGAAAATAGCCAAGTAGTATGGTAGGGTACGGGACGGGTTTTTAGCAGTTTAGTCAGCCCCTGAGACATTTGATGAAGCTGTTTGTAATCTATAATTAGAACTGCTTACGTCTGGTCTATCGGAACATACCTTCAGCAACGAGCATTAGGCTCAGAAAATTTCATAGCGATGGAATAAAGTTCCCAATTGCAGGGACTTTTTAAACGCATGCGGATTGCTTTCCGATTAAAAAAATGTTTTCTTCAGCTCCACAAACCGTACATTAACTAACAATGTTGTATGAGTGCGATTCTGTGCATGTGTGCGAAGGCAAAATGAAAAAGGCCAGTTCACGATTTGCTGCAAACGCCAATTTCCCCAACCCGCTCCTTCGTTTTACTCTACCGATGTCGAAAACAATCAACCAAAACATGTCGATTGCTACGATCACAAACTCGTCTACTAGCAGGTTATGAGACAGACGTACACGACCACACTTTTAGTTTGTCATTGATTTTTAGATTGGCAATGTGTATTTCTTATTTCATTTACTCTCACGCAAATGTTAGCCAAAGCGACTGTGACGACAAACGGGATGCTTCGTTTAAAAACAAACAAATGCAAGAGACAGCAGGCTTCACGTTACATTACCGGTGCGCTATATCCATGGTTAACAAAGAAGAGAGGAAACATGGGCTCTCTCAAAAGCAACAGTGATGCCATAGCTGCAGCTCAACAGCGAAGCATTATTTATCGTTGGGTACTATTGGACAGATCCAAAACATAGTTTTTATTACATATGATAGTGCCAGATGATGGACAATATAATCATAAGCATAGATCAACCTCCAATGACTGGAAGAAACATGAAATAAATAGCGATTTCAGATTATCTAAACATGTAATAAATTAAACTCAATGTTCAACATCACATTCTGGCAACAAGCCTAGTGTTTTTTTTTTATTAATCATTTATTTGTACACGCTCAACCGAATCAACTTTACAGAGCCAAGTTTTCATATTTTTATACATCATTTATCTTAAAACTAAAGTTAGGGGAATAGAACCGATTACTCGCGGCCGTCTCGAGGTTAAGAGGAATTACATATTACGGATGGGAAGATGGGTGGGAATTTAAAGTATGGTATACATAACACATTAATTTTAAATTCTAAATTGTCTTAACACTTATAACTATACAATGTATGGATTTCTTTTAACTTGAACATTTTTTTGAAAAAGAAAAAAAAACACACAAACACAGATTAAAAAAAAGAAAAAAAAACTTAAAGTAAACAAACAGGTTAAACTAACTACAATCTAATGCTAGTATTAGTCAAAAACACATAAATTAATTGCATATACTCTAAATCACGCAAAGCCAAAATATCTCGAATTGGCATATTGGGTTGTCTACCTCGAGCCCGAAGGGAATCATAAAGCTCCGATCTGACTCCACGATGCTCGGCACATGACCAAATAACGTGATCTGCGTCCTGATAGCCTTGTCCACACTCACAGAGATTGCTGTCGCTCAGCCCAACCCGGTATAAATGAGCGTTCAAAGAATAATGATTGGACATGAGGCGAGACATGACACGAATGAAGTCTCGACCTACATCCATCCCCCTAAACCAAGATTTCTTCGTCAGCTTTGGGATGATAGAATGTTGCCATCGCCACAAATCTCCTTTACTCCATTTAAACTGCCAGCTGACGAGTGACTGTTGACGAAAAATAGTAAAAAATTCATTGAAGGCGATTTGTCGATCATAAATATCGCCTTCTATAGCGCCCACCTTTGCAAGCGAGTCCGCTATCTCATTGCCCGGAATTGAACAATGAGAAGGGACCCATACAAAGGTGATGATAAAATAACGCGAAGAAAAAGCACTTAGAAGCTCCTGTATTTTCATGAGAAAATACGAGGAGTGCTTTACCGGCCTCAAAGAGCGAATAGCCTCTATAGAACTGAGACTATCCGTGAAAATGAAGTACTGATCCGGTGTTAGTGAGGCAACGATTTCTAGCGTAAAGTGTATTGCCGCTAATTCGGCGACATATACGGAACAAGGAGCTTGAAGTTTACGATTGGCGCTATAAATTTCATTAAATATACCAAAGCCTGCTGACTCCTCTATCAAAGATCCGTCAGTGAAGAACGATTTAGTGGAATTAACTTGGCCAAACTTTGCAGAAAATATTACAGGAGTAATCATAGGACGATGATGCTCTGGAATTCCACGAAGCTCTTGCTTCATGGATAAATCAAAATGAACCGAACTGCCGAAGTCGGAGAAGCAAACACGATTGGGAATATTCGGCGAAGGGCTGACATCCTGTGTTATGTACCATTGGTACAAAGTCATGAAACGAGTTTGAGGATTCAACTCGAGAAGCTTCTCAAAGTTTTCGATCACCTGGGGGTTCATAACTTCACACCTGGTGAGGAGCCGGAGAGACAATTCTGAAAATCGATCCGAAAGTGGCAACATGCCAGCCAGCACTTCCAGACTCATCGTATGAGTCGAGTGCATACAACCTAACGCGATACGAAGACACCGATACTGAATACGTTCCAGTTTAATGATATGCGACCGAGCCGCTGACTGAAAACAAAAACTACCGCATTCTATAACCGACAAAACCGTTGTCCGGTACAACGTTAGAAGATCATGTGGATACGCTCCCCACCAGGTCCCGGTAATTGTGCAGAGAAAGTTGACCCTTTGCTGGCACTTTCACTTCAGATACTCAATATGGGATCTCCAGGTGCACTTAGAATCGAACCAGACCCCAAGATATTTAAATGACATAGAATGAGTTATCGGCTTACCCCAAATTTGAAGCTTCGGTTGTGCTGGGTTATGCTTCCTAGAAAAAACTACCAACTCAGTTTTCTCCGTAGAGAATTCGATACCTAGCTCGAGAGCCCAAGTAGACAAATTGTCCAAGGTATCCTGTAAGGGTCCTTGCAGATCGACCCCATTGGGTCCAGTGACCGACACTACGCCGTCATCTGCAAGTTGTTTCAACGTACAGTTGTCACTTAGATAACCGTCAATGTCTTTGACATAAAATTTTTACAAAAGGGGGCTTAAACATGATCCCTGGGCGAGACCCATGTAGCTAAATCGAGAAGCTGTAGAGGTTCCATGAGAAAAGCTCATATGTTTCTCTGACAGCAAATTGTACAAAAAATTATTCATTAATGGTGAAAAGCCACAAGCGTGGAGTTTATCTGAGAGAACTTCAACAGATACTGAATCAAAAGCCCCCTTGATATCCAAGAAAACAGAAGCCATTTGCTCTTTTTTAGCAAAAGCTAGCTGAATCTCTGTGGAAAGCAACGCGAGGCAGTCGTTCGTTCCCTTACCCCTACGAAAACCATATTGAGTATCTGAAAGCAGGTTGTTCGTCTCAACCCATTTGTCCAGACGGAAGAGGATCATTTTCTCCAACAACTTTCGAATGCAGGATAACATCGCGATGGGTCGATAGGAGTTGTGGTCGGACGCGAGTTTGCCAAGGTTTTGAATGGCGATAACTCTCACCCGCCTCCAATCATCCGGTACAATGTTGAGCTCCAAAAACTGATTAAACAAGTTCAACATGCGTCTCTTCGCGACGTCTGAAAGGTTCTTAAGCAAGTTAAACTTGATTCTATCAGCTCCTGGAGCCGTATTGCCACACGAAAGGAGCGCGAGAGAGAGAGAGTTCTACCATTGAAAAAGGTTGGCTGATCTCATCTATCGGATTCTCTGTTTCGCGAGGAATGATCCGTGCCGGCACAGAATCTGGACAAACTTTTCGCGCGAACTTCAGGATCCATTGGTCCGAATACTCCTCGCTCTCGTTGTTCGTAGTTCGGTTACGCAATCTTCGCGCCGTGTTCCAAAGAGTGTTCATTGACGTTTCACGCGATAGCCCGTCCACGAATCTTCGCCAGTATCCGCGTTTCTTGGCCTTGATGAGGCTCTTAAGTTCGCGTTCGAGAGCCGTGTATACTTCGAAGTGCTCAGGTGTTCCACGTCTACGGAAAACTTTAAACGCGTCGGTGCATTGCTGACCCAACCATGGAGAAGGAGGTTTCCTGCGAAATGACGTTCCTGGAACTGGTCGAGTTTGAGCTTGAAGCGCGTTGTCTAAGATCAGGTTGGAGAGGAAGTTTTATTCCTCCAGCGGTGGAAGCTCTTCTACCGTCGTTACGGCTTCATCTACTGCTGTCCTGAACTTTTTCCAATCGTACAACAAGCCTAGTTGTGGGAGAGACTGATGAAGACATGCTCTCCGGTACACGCGATCAAATTCAAAATACACAAAGGCAACATTTGAGCGAACTTCTTCAGGTCAGAAACTGATGAATTCTTGATGATGTATTTTAAATCTTCAAAATGACAGTACTAAATTGGTAATCAATAATGATTCATGCATCGAATCATTGGTCCAATAGATAAAGCTTATGATCGTATCATTAAAAATGAAATAATTTGGAAAATGAAGGAGTTATAGACTTATTTCCTAACAACTGATTAAAATAGTGACCCCTGATTAAGCCATTCCCTACCCTACTGGTTGCGAATATTGCCGGGTCTGGCCGGCTCGACGACGACGATGATGACGATGGATGCAAGGATGGCTCGGAAAGGTTCGGATCGCGAGAAAATACGCCTTTTGGCTTTGATAGTTGGTAGGTAACTAACTTTAATTAGGGAAGATATACCTATATTAATCTCATCACTTTGCAATTCAACCTACTTGAAATAAAACGATATACACGTGACAGGATTAGTTAGTAATGTTTGTTGTAGTTATTTAACGTAAGCAAACATTATTAGAAAACGAAACCGATCCTTCAACTGCCCAATTGTTTGGTTCATCGTAAGATGAATATAGGAACAATGAGAATAATATGGGGGCAGTTTCCCTATGTTTCGTTGATTCAGTTCTAGTATTTTGTGTTAGGTGAGTATGTGTACGTGTGTGTTGCTTGCATGTTGACATTTCAGCGTTTGTGTACCATGGTGCACGAAGGTAAGTACAATCATTTTCGTGTACCAAGGTGTATTTAAGGTAGGTACAATGCAAGGTGAGTGTAACATAAGGTAGGCATTAAATTCACTTTATTTTAGGTTTAGCAAGAGTACTCTTTGCCGATTGAAAAATGATTTACCCTTTGATTTTAAGATTCAATTGTACAAACCAAAGCAAAGAAATACTAACATTGACTTTTGCCCCCTATTTTTTGCCCACCATTGTTAGCTAGTCAAACACAAATATCCAGAATACTGTGTTTGCAAAATGAGATCCATTAAAAAGAATGGTTACCTCGAATCCGGCCGGAACAAGACACAGAGGCGCACAGCACAATGTGAAATCATTGCCAGACCAAATGAAGCAAGATCCTGGAAGTGTGAGACACTTGAGCAACTGGAGAGAAGCAGCTCTCAAATGAGTTTCTCACTGGCAAATTGCGTGGTTTGCCTTGAAGATGGTTTTTGCCACAAGATCTGCTCCACCAATACCATCGTTTACGGCCGCAATTTTGCACCACTGATCGACACTCGATCGATTACCCATCAGATTTCACCAAAGTCACTCCGTTTGATCGTTTGTTGATGGAGTTTATTAAACATCAACGGAGCACAATTAAAAACAACAAAAGCCGAAGGAAAGAACTCCAAAGGAGAAAAAAAAAACCGGGAGCCAAAACCGCTTTTTTACACTCTTTTCAGCCCTCGATCGATCCCACCGCCGACAAAAAGCCGAACAATTCGAACAAACAGACTGGACCCTGACTGGACTGGAAGGCGCGGGGCGGCCACAATGATGGCAATGGATCACGGTGGCTCGGTAAAGCCGGGTAGCGCAAAAAATTAAACCCAAATAAAAAAAAAGTGAATAATCATAAAAATGAAACACATCTTCACCTCAATCACCGGACCAGCCGAGAGGTGATGGTGGCCGTTAGAAGCGTACAAAGCGCTTGCGAGTGTGTGAGTGTGGAATCTGGTTTAAAAATAAGTTTTCATCAATGATTGCGGCACCTCAGTAACTCGAATTTTTGGCAATCGAAACCAGTTTGCGAGTGGAAAAGAGAGCAGCTAGGCAATGCGGCCTAGCAGCAGATTCATTCATCGAATCGAGCTCGGAGCGGAGCGCAGAAAAAGGGGGCTGGAGTTGAAACCGTTTTCCAGAGTATCAAATCAGCGCAAATGGCCTCCGGCAAGCTCTCAACGGTCGTCGTCGTCGTCGTCGTCATCCATTGCCATTCAATGCTTGATGATAGCGAAGGTTTCGATTCACAATGCTCTTTTCGATCGAAAGTGTGAATAATGGCAACGACGACGACGACGGGTGAATGGAATGAAGTGTAAGAATAAACTTCACGTAATTACGTCAGAATGACTTTCGTGATTGCACTGGAATAGGGCAATCACGTAGAGCTTGTCGTTCGTTAGAGAATAGACGGCCTTTCTTCATCGAAATTAGTTTATTTTTTTGTTCATGCATTGCTACTGTATTTACACGAATGTTGCTCAATCATAATTACTTTCAATTTTGTATCTTTTCCGAACTCGTGTCGGTAACATTTTTTGGAATTGCAACTGAGCGAACCGGTTTGACGTCAATAGTGAGTTTTGGATTTGCTGAAAAAAAAAACCTCACCTTGAAGATAGCAACAACACTCCAAGCCCAATTTCAGAGTTTTCTTTCCGCCATTTCTACCCCCCTCAACAGGTAATCGCTCCGTGGCGGGAGATTTTCCTTCCGCAAATTACTCGACACCCCTTCCCCGCACACTCACCTTAATCAGCTTCTCGCGTATCTCCCAGCTGAAGATGCCCGGATTCATCTTCTTCATCTCTTCGATGCGCGTTTCCACTTCCGGTGTGGCCACCTTCGGCTTGGAGCCGCCGATTACACCGGGACGAATCGAGCCCGTCTCCTGGTACCGGTTCAGTATCTTCGAGACGCAACCATGGGAAACTCGCAGCTGGCGGGAGATCACGCATGGCCGAATGCCGGCGGCTGCCATCTCGACGATCTTCAGGCGGATGTGGTTGGGCAGCGGGCGACCGTTGATGAACACACCGCCGAGCTGGTTGACGCGGCCTTGACCTGTGGATGGTTGTGATAGGGGGGATAGGGGAGAGGCGAAAAAATCAATTAGTGAGAGAAGCTGATAAGGACGATGACTTCAGTCCGGTGCGCGTTTCGGTTGTTTGTTTTTATTTACGAATGTGATTTTCCTGTGATGAGACTGATGTCATGGCCTACTGGCTAAATCTACAAATTATGCTCGAAAGATTTTTTCTCGAGTGGAGCTTCAACGTTATATTTTTTTTAAATATTTTGTCAGAGATACCCACAGGAAGCTCAGTTCATTCTACGACTTTCTCAGAGATTTAAGTCAACGTGAAAGTTTAATAGAATTCATGACTCCTGTTTCAAATTTCAATGACAAACTGAAATGCGTCGATGATTATGATGCACTATCGTGGCAAATTATGCGACAAAAATCGATAGCTCAAAAAGCTTCAGTGCAAGATATGCCATGTCTTTGAGAAAGACAAGAAAACAAGAAAAAGAACTATTTTTTGATTGATGATTTTTGAAAATAAACTTCATTCTTATGAGATAGGAAGAGATAGAACACTCATGAGACAGGAACACATTTTTCTATAAAAATGTAGAATTGTAATTTTTTTCTTGCAACTATTTATATCAAATGTCATTTTTCCTCGACCAAACCAATTTAGTCTTAAACATAAAATTAGTTTTGGATCCTAGACAAGCAAACATATGATCAGTTTTTTTTTAGTAAAAGGTTCGATTTTCAGTTTTTAAATTTTTGTAAGTGTACACCTATTTCTAGCCCATTGTCGGAGGGCAAGGAAACAAATGAAAGTCCAAATATTATATAATATATTTGAGAGTATCAAGTGGCAGGAATGTATCGAGAATAAGCTATCCACGTACATTGGCGTTGTACACGTGCATTTGTGATGGTTTTATTGTATTCAGTATAGCACGCTGTGCGTTTGACTGTGATCTTTCTTTTGTTTACTTGTTTGCACGAGTTAGATTCTTCGTTTTCAAAATGTCGCGGATGGGAAATGACGTGAAAATTAAGGTTTTGGACACATCTACGGCTACGTGAAAAGGGTGTTACTATGCGACAATTGGCGAAGCGCATTGGAATTTATCACAACCATGTTTGGGGAACACTGTCCTTTGGATGAACTGCCAGGAAGAGGCAGAAACCCCGGATCTTCCTATCCTAAACTGGATCAGAAAGTGGTAGCTTCTATTCGGAAGAACAAATTAATGACGATACGTGATTTGACCAATAATGCAGGAACAAGCGATGGAATGATTCGACGTATCAAGAAACGGAACAACCTGAAGACCTACAAGAAGCAGAAAATCGCCAAACAAAGTGCAGAACAGAAGCAACGCGCTGCAACATGGGCAAGGAAATAGAATTCGCGAGTTTTGCAGTGACCGGACGCATGTATTTTGATGGACGACGAGACTTATATCAAAGAGGACTCAAAAACCCTTACAGGTCCACGATATACAACTGCCGTCGTAGGGGAGGATGCAAGCGATGCAGACAGGTCGATCCAAGTGGAGAAGTTTGGTCGAAAAGTGCTGGAATGGCAAGCAATATATTCCTGCGGTATGAAGTCTACCATCTTTTACACTACCAGAACAAACAATACGGAAATCTATCGAAATCTATGCAGGAGAGGTTGCTGCCTTAATACCAGAAGCCTCTCCACTATTTTGGTCGGTTTTAAGCGTCAGCGCAGTCCACAAAACAACTCTCAATTGGTTCACGGAAAAAGGGTATAGATTTCGTTGAGAAAGACACGAATCCGCCAAATTGGGCTCAGCTTCGGCCCATCGAACGCTATTGGGCGATTTTGAAGAGAGTCTTCAAAAAAACTGATAAAGCAGTTGAGGATATGCAGGAGTTCAAAAAATTTGGGCTAGTGAGTCCAAAAAATGTGAAACACTTGTCCGGAAGTTGACGAAATGTGTTCGATCAAAAATTCGCAAATCCGTGAAAGAATAATATTAATTTCATCCGGTCTTTACAATGTTCAAGTTCAATTCCGTACTAAAGGGCGATACGGTCAAAATTTGGTCAATATCAACTTGACGTATTTCTTTCAATTTTGCATTTAAAAAACCTGAACACCCCTCATTTTGAAGGTGTGTGTGTAGAATGTTGCTCCTATTTTGATTTTGGAATTCACTCTTCAGTTGTCAAAATGCCGTCCAAGCAAGAAGAGCAGCGTATCAAAATTTTGCTCCGCATCGCGAAAATCCGAGCTACTCGCACGCAAAGCTGGCAAAATCGCTAAAAGTTGCCAAATCAACCGTTACAAATGTAATTAAAGTGTTTGGGGAACGTTTGTCGACAGCCAGGAAGTCTGGATCGGGGGGAAGTCGAAAACCGGAAGCCGCTGAGACGACAAAGAGAGTTGCCGGTAGTTTCTTGCGAAACCCTAACCTATCTCTCCGAGATGCCGCAAATAAGCTGGGTGTATCGTCTACAACCGTGCATCGAGCCAAAAAACGAGCCGGACTATCGACTTACAAGAAGGTAGTGACTCCAAATCGCGATGATAAACAAAATACGACGGCCAAAGCGCGATCCCGGAGGCTGTACACGACGATGCTGACGAAGTTTGACTGCGTGGTAATGGACGACGAAACCTACGTCAAAGCCGACTACAAGCAGCTTCCGGGACAGGAGTTTTATACGGCAAAAGGAAGGGGAAAAGTAGCAGATATTTTCAAGCACACGAAACTGTCAAAGTTCGCAAAGAAATATCTGGTTTGGCAAGCCATCTGTACCTGTGGCTTGAAAAGCAGCATTTTCATAGCTTCCGGGACTGTCAACCAAGAAATTTACGTGAAAGAGTGTTTGAATAAACGTCTGCTGCCTTTCCTGAAGAAACACGGTTGTTCCGTACTGTTTTGGCCGAATTTGGCATCTTGCCATTACGGTAAAAAGGCCATGGAGTGGTACGCCGCCAACAACGTGCAGGTGGTTCCCAAGGACAAGAACCCTCCCAACACGCCAGAGCTCCGCCCAATTGAGAAATACTGGGCTATTGTCAAGCGGAACCTAAAGAAGAACAAAAAAACTGCTAAGGACGAGCAGCAGTTCAAGGCAAACTGGCTTTCTGCGGCGAAGAAGGTGGACAAGGTGGCTGTACAAAATCTGATGGCAGGGGTCAAGCGTAAGGCCCGGCAATTCGGATTTGGAAAAGCGGAAGCCTAACTGAATATTTTTCCTGAATTTTATACTAATTGAACTTGAAAAAGAAATTTAATTTGATTTTTTAAATAAACGATTTCACCGATTTACACGCGTTTTCCCTTGACCAAATTTTGACCGTATCACCCTTTAGGGGCAAGACACTGAGCAATATTGAGTAACTCTTATTCACTGGATTCATATTGTGATATTGAACATTCCTATCTTTTGTAAAGCTTGGTTTTGACAGTAAAATTGCATAATAAAAACATCTTATCTTATCTTATCTTTATTAATGAGACTTTCAGCCGGAGGCTGGTTCGTCTCGCCGAGCAGGGGCAAATAACTTGATAACTGGCCTTGGTATTTAAGAGCTCATATTAAGAGGTAAAATACCTGAGGATATTACTATAAAATTGTTCCCACAATGTTATGCGAATACCAAATTGAGGTAAGACAATACCAAAATAGTACCTTCTCAGGTATTCCCAGGTATCCGAAATAACAAGTTTTGTTATTCGAGAGATATTTTGCTTGCAATTCTTTGGTATTTTGATAAGGTATTTTACCTCTTAATCTGAGCTCTTTAATACCAAGGCCAGTTGTCAAGATCAAAATTAGGTATTCATATGTTGTTGTCTCCTGCTCGAGTCTTCATAGTAAAAACAATAAAATACCTCAGCGACTCCTACTGGCCTAGAACGTTTGGCATTTTTTTTTTATGACGTGTGTATGGTGAATTTATTAAAAAAATATACATTTACAGGCTAGGTTTTGGCAGAGAGTAGAGGAAGCGGTTGGTAATGTTTACATAAAAATATATATAAAAATGGATTTCTGTCTGTCTGTCTGTCTGAACCTAATAGGCTCGGAGACTACTGAACCGATCGGCGTGAAAATTTGTAGGCAGGAGTTTTTAGAGCCGGGAAAGGTTCCTAACATAGTAAAAGACCCCTCCCTTCTCTAGAAAGGGGGGCTCCCATACAAATGAAGCACAAATTTCTGCATAACTCAAGAACTGATCAAGCAAAGGAACCCAAATTTAGCATGCGTAAGTTTTTGGAGGCAAGAAATGTTTTTATGAAAGTTTGAGACCCCTCCCCTCTATAGAAAGGGAGGCTCCCATACAAATGAAACAGAAGATTCTGCATATCTCAAGAACTAATCATGCAAATGGGACCAAATTTGGCATGTGGGGTTTTCTGGAGGCGAAAAATGTTTCTATGGTGGTTTGAGACCCCTCCTCTCTCATAGAAGGGGGGCTCTCATACAAATGAAACTGAAATTTAAATGAATTTCTGTCTGTCTGTCCGTCTGAACCGAATATAATCGAAAACTACTGAACCAATCGACGAGAAATTTTGTAAACAGGAGTTTTTGGGGCCGACAGAGGTTCTCATGATAGTTTAAGACTCCTCCCATCTCTAAAAAAGGGGGCTCATATACAAATGAAGCACAAATTTCTGCATAACTCGAGAATTAATCAAGCAAAGGAACCCAAATTTAGCATGCGGAAGTTTTAAGAGGCAATAAATGTTTCTATGGAAGTTTGAATGGGAGCCTCTCTAGAAAGGGAGGCAACACAAATTTCTGCATAACTTGAGAACTTATCAAGTAAATGGAACCACATATGGCAGGTTGAGGTTTTTGAAGGCAAGATATGTTTCTAAGTTGACTCGAGCCCCTCCTTTTTATGAAAGGAGGGCTCATATGCCAAATGAAACACAAATTTCTGAATAACTCGAGAACTTATCAAGTTAATGGAACCAAATTTGGCATGTGGAGGTTTCCGAAGGCAAGAAATGTTTCTATTGTGGATTGAGACTCCTCCGCTCACTGAAAGAGGGGTCTCTCATACAAATGAAACACGAATATCTTCATAACTCGAGGACAAATCAAGCAAATGAAACCAAATTTGGCATGTGGAGGTTTTGGAAGGAAATAAATGTTTCTAAGGTGGTTTAAGACCCCTCCGCCTTCTGAATGGGGAGACTCCCATGAAAATGAAACATAATTTTTAGCATAACTCGAGAGCCAATGAAGCAAATGAAACCAAATTTGGCAAGTTGAGGTTTTTGGGGGCAAAAATGTTTCTATGGCAGTTCAATACCCCTTCCCATTTTGAAGGGGGCGAGGGCTCCCATACAGATTAAACGCAAGTTTCTGCATAACTCGAGAACTAATCAAGTAAATGAAACCCCTTTTAGCATATGGGGGTTTTTGGAGGCTAGATTTCTATATGCATAAAAATGAATTACTGTCTGTCTGTCTGTCAGACCCTTATAGACTCGGAAAGTTCGAAACGACCGACGGGAAAATTTGTATGCAGGGTTTTTGGGGCTGGTGAAGGTTCTTATGGATGTTTGAGACCCCTACTCTCTCAGGAAGGGGGGCTCTCCTACAAATGAGACACAAATTTCTTCATAACTCGAGAACTAATCAAGCAAATCGAATCAAAGTTGGCGTATGTGAGGGGTTTTGAAGACAAGAATGTTTCTATGGTGATTCAAGACCCTTCTCATTTCTGAAAAGGGGGGGGGGGGCTTTCATTCAAATGAAACACAAATTTCTGCATATCTCGAGAACTAATCAAGCAAATGGAACCAAATTTGGCATGTGGGGCGTTATGAGGAACCACCCCTCTCTGGAAGGGAGGGCTCCCATACAAATGAAACACAAGTGTATACCAAAAATGAGAATTATTCAGGTTACTTAAACACAAAACGTGTATTTCTCGGGTAAGAAGCATGTTTTGATAGAAGTTTGAACCCCTGCTTTTTCAAGAAAGAAAAAGATCATTCCGAAAAAAAACAATAAACGTCCCAGTTATATTAAATTTTATTTCATTTAGTTGCAAGCGTAGCAGCGCACGCACCGGGTTCAGATAGTAAAAATATAAATAACTTCCAAGACCCTGCTGCACCAAAGTACTTTGAAATTTAACTAATGATGACGCCCTGCCTTGTATCAGGCGGCTGATCTCTTGTAATGGGAAAATACTCCAAGACTATTTTGGGAGCTATTCTGACGAATACACGGTATTCAGGTTCTATATACATGAAAAGATGCATCATGTACAAACACCACGATCAGATCAATTTCCCCTAAATCAACACCAAACGACAGAACCAGTCTTGTTTGATTCAACTATCTAATGATGATAGAAAGGCTTCTGTAACAAAATGCAAAACAAATGGACGCTCAAAAGGCATGAGTGATTCAGTATGAAATTATGTAGATATTCAAAGAACGGAGTTCATAGATGTTGATGTAGAAGACAGTTCTGAGGATGAGTATTTGGAACTTGATATTTTTAATGACCAGAGTAATGCTCGCTGTGATGACAATGTTACTGAAGGCTCCTCAACAGTGTACAACGCTGCAGAACTTGTCAGCAATTGTGATGGATTAAAATTTAAAAGTTCTGCATCTAGACCAAAACACACATTCGCCATTCGGCCAGATTAAAAATGTAAAAAAGTCTACACTGCTGTGGAGGCTAACTGAAGGCAGCCACAGGTAGCAAGAGACGGTTTCTGCATAATTAACCTTTATATTACACTGTTTTATGATCCTCCTTTACTCCACTGATCATGTATAAAACTGTGATCTAAGTTGTTATTTATCAACCAAAATTTGTGTGATTAAATTACTTGTTACAGATTGTTACAGATACTGGTATCTACCGATAAAAGTCACTGTAAATGCTTCACTAGAGTATAGAGGTATAGATATGACAGAACGACTCTATCCGATATTTGTCCTGTTCCCACGTATCGAATATGTGTCACTGCATCAGCAATGCTTTCCACAGTCGAAGCCAACGTCGAATGGGTTGGGTCAATCAATCCGTACAATGGGAATATGGGAATATGCATTCACTGCCGAACGGATCACCTCCATAATGAAACCAAGCCTTATCGACTTATCGCAAAACTGGAGTTTTCAATATTTGCGGCTGGTCTCTTTTTGGACGTGATTCTTTTGGCAGTCAATAAATTCCACATATTCCATCTGTTTTTCGTCTTCCTTCAAGAAAACACAATGAACCAATATTATACAATCTACTTACCATAATCGGGGCCCAAGTCCTCCTCCAAATACTGCCTTCTTACGATACCATAATACAGGGTGGGGCAGAAAATAATGCGAAAATGTTCAAACTTGAGTATTGGGTTAATTTGTGTAGCTAGTGACTAATTTATGTCAAAAGTGTATTTGTTTATGTTTACTTTCAAGTGCTGTATTCAAACATTCTATTTGTTTTATTGCAAATTCGTCAAAATGTTCGCGAAAGAAGTGATCACCAGTTTGTTGCTCGCCCAGAAGAAGCCGAAAGAGATTGCCAAGGTGATAGGGTGCCATTTGGCAACAGTTTACCGCATAAAAAAGTCCCTGCAGGATGGTCTTAAGCCGCGGAAGCCGGGAAGCGGTCGTCCGCGCTTTGCACGCACGCCAAACGTGATCAAATCGGTCCGTGCAAAAATTGCTCGCAACCCGGTGCGTTCCATAAGAAAACTTGCAAAGGAAGCCAATATTTCGGAGAAATCCATGCGAAGAATCATCAAAGAAGACCTGCAAAAATGAAGACACATTGAATAAATTTGTTTAAAAGGACCTAATAAAGATAACTGCACTCGAAAATGTTGATATTATTGCTTGAATTAGTTGAAAATGGGATTTGAAAGCAATAGAACACATTTTCGCATTGTTTTCTGCCGCACCCTGTAAACTGGGGAACCTAAGCGACCATTTTTTCCAACATTGAGCCATCCGTGCAGTGTTTCCAATTTTCTTTAACTTTCGCTTGATAGTTGCCCAATACTTTTCAATTGGATCGAATTGCGGGAAGTTGATGGATTAAAGGGTGTATTCGATAAAAATGGCACACAGAAAATCTTCTGTAACTTTTGAATCGTATGAGTAAAAAACCTAGAAATTTGAGTGGATCTTATCCATAGTGTATTTACATCTGCTAAGTTTCATAGTTATACATTCAGTAGTTCCAGTCATGTCGTCGAAACAAGAAATTGTCCGTGAGAAAATTTTGTGCACTCACAATCAAAATCCAGGGGCGTCCCACTGGTGGATTGCTAAAAGGCTTGGAATTGCAAATACAACTGTGTCTCGTGTAATGAGAACCTTCAAGGAGCGTCTGAGTGTCCAAAGGATGGAAGGGAGTGGTCGTAAAAGTGGTCCAATGGACAGTAAAATGGCCAGGAAAGTCGTACAACTATTCAAGAACCGTCCAAACATGTCAATTCGAGATGTCGCTAAAAAGTCTAAGGTGTCAGTCGGTTTTGTGCAGAAAACCATGAAGCGTGCTGGGTTACATGTTTACAAAGTGCAAAAAGCCCCAAACCGGAATGAAAAACAAAACATCACTGCGAAAACCCGCGCCCGGAAACTTTACACGAAGCTGCTCAAAAATCCGGTTGCATCGTGATGGATGACGAAACATACGTCAAGGCCGTCAACTTCCTGGGCAAGAATATTTCGTTGCCAAGTCGAAGTTCGATGTTCCAGAGGATGTTAGAAAGAAGAAACTATCGAAATTTGCAAAGAAGTTTCTAATCTGGCAGGCGATTTGCGGATGTGGTGAAATAAGTGCTCCCTTCATCACTTCCGGAACAATAAACGGTGCGATTTACACGGAAGAGTGCCTTAAGAAGCGTCTCTTGCCATTCATTAAGAAGCACAAAGGATCAACTCTGTTTTGGCCTGATCTAGCATCCTGCCACTACGCTCGAAACGTATTGGAGTGGTACCGAGCCAACGGAGTCAATTTTGTGCCAAAGGATATGAACCCACCAAACTCACCGGAACTACGTCCAATTGAAAAATTCTGGCAATTATGAAAACGGAACTTCGCAAACATCCCAAAACTATAAAAACAGAGCTAGAATTGAAGAAAATTTGGGTAAAAACAACAAAAACACTGGGAAAATCGGTTGTACAAAATTTGATAGGTGGAGTGAAAAGGAAGGTGCGGGCATTCGGAATGGGAGACGAAATTGAATAAAACAAATCTTGTGAATCAAAACTCATTAGTAGTTCTTCATTCCCTGAAAATTTCAAGAAAATCCGATAATCAGTTTAATTTTGATGAGTATATATGTGTGTGCCATTTTTATCGAATACACCCTTTAATATTCTTTTCGACGAAATCCACTTTATATTTGCAGTATCTCTGTTGCACCTTCAAGCTGTGTGCTATTTGCCGAATCTGTCCAGAACTTGAATACACACTACCAAAATGTCATGTAAATTTCTGTCCCCAGAGACCGACACATGCAAGCGTCCTTTAGTACCTAAGAATGAGTTGAAAGAGATGAGAAAATAAATTCAATCAAACACATCTTTCGTTGAATTGCGTATGTGTCAGTTTCATGAAACATAATTTTACACGAAATCTTTGTTTACGTTCCCCGACTTTTTACAAACATGAATTACGTCTCGTGTAAAATTCATAATTTCTTAGTGTGTAGATTCGTGAGCCATAAAAGTATACATTTTCTTAAACTCTATTGCTTCCTTGTTAGTGATGAAACCCTGGTTTTGAGACACCAGTTGCAAATTCCTTGCCAGAGCATCAGTTTCCGGGTGAAATTATTGGTGGAAACAAACTTCAATTAGTTGAAGACATCGCCCCGTGCTGTGGCCAACTTAAACTTTTGTCCAGGAACCTGCCCGAAATGGCATCCTGGCATAGGTTTCATCATCCATAAGAAGACATCCTCTGTATTTCGTCAGAGCTCGATCGTACAGCTTCCGGATTCCTGTTATAACTCATCGTCCTGCCCTGCTACTTATGTTTCAATAACTCACATTCTCGCTAATGTATGCATACAAAAAAAAGCCATAACCACTCCACATAACTAGCGTAGTAACACCTCTACGCCTATCACCTTCCATCCAACATGGATAGAGCTCGTTTGCACATAATTTCTAAACACACAATAAATTAGCCATTTTTCAACAGCAATATCCTGGAACAAAAGGCCAACCGGGATGCATCGCCGAACATGCATTGATACATACATTCCTCATCCATGCAGGACACCTTTGTTCTACCAGGCAATTCGCTCCCACACGAGCATTCCGGAATGCATCGCCAGCCCACACACCAGCGTTCCAAAGGAAGAAAAGTGAAACATATTTACTGACGGTGCTGACTGCGTCTCCAGATTGGCTGACTCGGGTGTGCCAGCTAATTAACCGTATCAGAGAATGGTACCACAAGAAAGACCAGCCGATAAGCGAGGAGAATTCCTTCTGAAAGCGAGAGGTCCTTTACACCGCCATCAATCGCCGTCGTCGAGAATGTCCCGACGACCTACTCGCCTACTACCGCTGCACATGGCCCGGGAAAGAACCGAACCGAACGGAAGGCCATATGCCCGAAATTAGCCATACCTGAATTCCGATGAATAAATTTTTAATAGCCGAAAGAGATCGAACGTCCAAACCCGAAATGGAACCCCCGGAAAATCGGAATTTTTCACGCCTAAGGCCAGATGTTTCCCATTGCTGTTAGTGTTTTAGAATTCGTTCGGTTGCGAAGGCAGTTGCGAATGAATTGCAGTCCGACATCAGTGGTACCATTTTTCGTCATCAGCTGAGAGATAAAAGGAAAACGTTACGAGCGTGAAACAGCTGGAAAATGAAGCTTTTCTGCGTACGGCGGCTCGAAGCTCGTCAGTTTTCGGCGAGTAATTAAGTGCGTTGAGCTGAGCTCGTTTGAGAAAAATGGAGCATCCCGGCGGAGCGGAAGTCGGCACGTTCCGTCGATAATGTCAACAGAAGCCAATTTGGATTGCTATTGATGGGTTTTCGGGATGTGCTGGCCACGCTTTGCTGGGCGGTTGTATAGTAGGCGGTAATTGAGTGCGTTGAAAGCAGTTATCGCCATGGCGAAGGATCGGTTGACGTTTTATAGTGATTAAGTTAGAAATCTTAAAGTGATAAAATGTTACCGGTTGAATTAGAATTATCAAACGGGTACCATACAGACATTGTTAAGCACTGGCATTAGTCGCTCTGACATTAAGAATATTTGCGATGGATTTTTCGAAGAGTTCAACTTTATGTGTTCATGACAATATGCAATCCGTTATGAATTTTTCATATCACTGGTTTGTCAGGATTAAAAGTTCCGAATGAATGTTTTCATCACCATCGAACCGGAAATGAACGTACCTACCATACATGTTTGGTGATGCGTATTCAACAGCAACTGCAATTAGAAGCAAAAGTTTTGTTTTTGTAATTTTTGGATAGGCAAATAATGTTGAAAACTTTGTTTGAATAGTAAGTAGTTTCCCTGCGCTAGACAACATCATTTTCTTTAAATATCAACCAACATAATGTGGACAAATGAACTTTAATTCTGCGCAGAATCTGCATTTCTGTTCCTATAGAATCTATCTGTTCTGAGGGAATCTTAACTGGCCAGTAGTGCTCGAAACTCAAATCCTCATAGTCTGCGCGTGAATTTTTGCGCGCACGAGGTTTGCATTGCCGAATTCGACGACGCAAGGACAGCCGATGAGTTTTCAGAGTTGTTATTAGTGTTGTTTTTACAGTAGAGAAAGGTGAACTTATAAAATCCATACACGCTATAATCTGGTCTTTCTTTCTTTGTCAAGCTTATAGCTAATAGCTTATTGCTTGCTTTCAACTTCGTGTTCGAAATGCACTTTCACAGTTATTAATTGAGAGCTTTCGATGCCAAGTACCATTTTTGCATTAGTATGGTTGTGTGGCAAAAGTACAATCATACGTTATGCCCAGGGAGTCGAGATATTTTCCATTACGAAAAATTCCTAGACCAGACCGGGAATCTAACTCAGCCACCTCCAGCATGGTGTGGCTTTGTAGCTGCACCTTTACCGACTGAGCTTAGGGGGGACCTTTTTTTTAAATACCGTGCGCGTTTTGTAGTTGCTACTCCGTTACTGAACAGAACTACTGTAATTTCACAGAGAACCATAGATGGAGCTTGAGAGTAGCTTGACCATCTTCAATGTATAAGTTAGTTCACTAGTTCTCATTCTATTTATAGATCAGTACCGGCGACGGCCACGTCCTCACGGTCTTCGGGTAGGGGGAAGGATGATTCGGTTGACAATTGTTGGTTAGAGACTGTGTTTACCTCTGCGTCTCCACAATTGTCAAGGAAAGGATAGTTTTGTGTTAGTGAGGCAGGTTATTTTTAGATCATGGATTCACCGTGGTAAGTGATGCGTGATCCATGAAAGCGCAGTAGACTGCTTTTTATTTAAAATTTAGTTGTGATAGAAAGAGGCAAGTGACAAATGGCAAGGAAAGGGACGGACCTGGGATTGAACTCCCGACCTTCTGCTAAGTAAGCAGAACGGGTAACCACTGAGCTATCCAGCCACGTCATTAGGGAGGACCTTTTTTCCTGGTTTAAAACTATGGGGTATTGCTCCGAATGGCTTCAAATGGTGAGTTGAAAACTTCGAAAGAGGGTGCGACCGACCTCTGGTCCTCACAAGGAAGTCCTACCTCACGAGTCATATGATCATAAAAGACTGCCAGCAGAAACATGGAGACGCTGGTTGGCGAAGGCTGAGCAATGTTGTCAATCTGACAATAGCGAAGTGAGAGGGTGCGACTGAAGATCGAGTACCTTTAAATCATATTGTAAGGACTGTATTCGATGAAATTTGGACACACAAAATAGGTCACCAAAAATTTTCCTTGAGCCCGATTCTTTTCAAACTTTCTGGAAATAAAGTACTACTAAATGGTTAAGTTTTGACATCATTGGTTTGTTGAACCTCTTTTCCCAACCCAAATGCCCGCACCTTGACCCCTTTCATCAAATTTTGGGCAATGATAGGACCGACTTGCTTACTTACTTTTAACCACACTTTCTTTAGTTCAAGTTCATTTTCTATCAGTTTTGGAGTTTTAACGAGCTTTGCCTTCATGATTGCCCAACATTTTTCAATTGGACGAAGTTCCGGAGTGTTTGGAGGGTTGACGTCTTTTGGTACAAAAACTACATTATTATCTTTGTGGAGATCGCAGCAAGCCGTGCTTGGAAACTGACGTGTTTTGCTTTTGCTGCGTCGTTTTCGCGAAAAAATCAAACAGTAATTCGTAATTTAACTTGAACTAACAGTGAAATAATAAAATCCCCGTGCATTGTGTAAGCCGTAGTAAATAAAATCGATTCCTTTTCGAAATGTTTGAGTGTCGGTAGTATTTCCCGGTTTTTTATTGTTTTTGTGCTTCGCCCCCGCACCCGGAAGAAGAGTTACATCAGCTTAATTTTGGTTATTAGTGGTAATATTGTGACACTCGGGTATAATTTATTAGTTTAGAGTGTTTTTCCGCTTTGTCGCGAGTGAATCGATGATTATTAGCAGTTTTGAAGCTCGAAATAGAGTCGCCTCATTGCGGGGATTTGCATTATTGGCAGTGTGTGGAGTGAAAAAAAAGAAGACGAGTGCAATGTAGAGAACAGCCATTTGCTGGTCAGAAACAGCAAACGAAAACAACGCGCATGGACGGGTGAAAAGCTTGCACATAATTTTAGGTGCATTCACCACGGGGTGTACAGAATTTTGTTATGCAGGTTGCATATCTAGCGGGCGGTTTCGCAACGTTAAGTTTTGCCCATATTTAATCGCGAGTGCAAAAAATTAATTACGAATCAACGTCGACATTTTAGTGTGACAAGATAGTGTGATTCAGGAGGCGGACATGGGTGAGATATATCTGACTATAACTATATAACAATAATCTTATTTTCAAATAATACTAAATACGTGCCTGGTTTGGAAATTCAAAATTTCCAAATCTGGAAGTGTGTTACAGTGCCCTTATCTAAATGATATCGGTAATGTTTACATGCGGGGCTTATTGTATGTAAAAGTAACCTCGGAATGGGCGTGACTCTCCAGACATTCTGAAATGGGTTGCTGGATCTGCAGTAGAGCTATCACTTTCTAGCTCCCGGATTAAAGCTGCTTCCAATGGTCACTTGAATGATTGTTGTAAACAGATTTCTTCCATAATACCATTGCCGGCCGATGGGTGTTAGATTGGACACACACACACACACACACACACACACACACACACACACACACACACACACACACACACACACACACACACACACACACAAAACACACACACACACACACACACACACACACACACAAAACTACATTATTATCTTTGTACCAGTCTTAGACGGGCCGGGCATAGTGGCAAGATGCCAAATCCGGCCAAAACAGTGTCGGGCCATCGTGAGATCTCAAGAAGGGCAGAAGTCGTTTTTGGGGGCATTCGTCCTTGTAGATTTGTCCGTTGACGGTCTCAGAGGTGATGAAGGGCTGACTCATTTTGCCACATCCGCAGATCCCTTGCCAGACAAGGAATTTTTTGGCGAATTTCGACAGTTTCTTCTTCCGTACACTCTCCGGAACGGCCAACTTAGAGGTGGTGACGTAGTGTTTCTGTTCTGGCATTTGTTTGGTGTCGGCTTTATTGTAGGTCTCATCGTCCATCACAATGCAGAACGATTTTGTGAGCAGCTCCCTGTACAGTTTTCTTGCACGAGTATTGGCCACCGAGTTCTGTTTATCGCTCCGGTTCGGTGCCTTCTAGACCTTGTACACATGTAATCCAGAACGTTTCATTGTTTTCTGCACAAAACAAACTGAAACTTTCGCCTTTTTCACAACATCTCAGATCGAAATGTTGGGATAACGCTTAAATTAGTTCAATACCATCCTGGCCTTCTCCGGATTTGATGTGCCACGTTTTTTGCCACTACCATTTTTCCGCTTGGTTGTCTTACGATCACATGAGAAACGGTTGAATGTGCGATTCCGAGCTGTTTTCCGATCCATCGATGAGAAGCGTTTGGGTTTTCGAAGTGAGTGCCCAAAATTTGTTGGCGCACTATTTCTTCATTCGAAGCCATCACTGAAATCACTCGACCGATTTTCACGAAACTCATTACACAATTGACACAACACAATGAAGTACATTCAGTTAAAATTTCAATAATTTTTACCCACCCGCTAAAAAGTTACGAACAATTTCGTGTGTCCAAATTTCATCGAATACAGTCTTTATAACGTTTGCATTAAAAAAAGTGGACTTTTTTTCGGATGGTAAATTTGGATGGTTTGGTTTAAGCTTACTTGCAAAAAAATTCTACTTCCTTGCGCGAGCCATGCGTGTTAGCATGTATTTGAGTTCTTTTTTCGTTTTATTTATCAAAAAAACTGAGAAGGTTTCGTGACAAAATTGTTGGAGTAGATTTTAACGCTTCAGGTTGGCCCAGAAATTCGCGATGGGACGCAGCTGGGGGACGTTGGGCGGGTTCGCCGACTTGGGTACCACATCGATATTCAGCCGCTCTTTCTCCTCCAACGATCGCTTCGAGTAGTGGGCCGACGCTTGATCCGGCCAGAATACCGCGTCTTTGCCCTTATGGTATTTCTTGATGAAGGACGCAGCTTCCGGCAGGAATTTCGTACTATAAAAATTCCCCGTTCACGGCCAGTCCGGAGCGAAAGAAGAGTGGCTTTGATATTCCCTTCTCGCTGATTGTCAGCCACAGCAGCACCTTCTTGGGGAACTTGGTGTGTGAAATGAACTTCACCTCGGAGCTCACTTCCTTCGTGAGGGAAGTAAAATACCAAGTGCCCCGCCAGTCATTGCCATCCAGGGTGAGATAGGTCTCGTCGTCCATCACCACCGCCACGTCGCGAATCGCCGGGAAAATCGAGTTGACCATCTTATTCAGCCGCTGCCGCTGCGTCAGCCTGCAGCTCCGAAACCAGTGGACGCGACTTCCGCTTCCTGACTTATATGTTCATGTTCGCCAGGTACTTGTTCACTGTTTGGCCGGTTGAACCGACCTCCCGGCCAAGCGCACGCAGCGATGTTACAACTTTGCCCTCGGTCTTCCTGTTCAGCATCCTTTGTAGCTTCTTGTCGCTCAGGATCGTCGGCCGTCCGGAACCAGGCTTTCTTTCGATGCTCTGATTGTTATCTAATAGTGCCAAGATGTTGTAGATGCCGCAACGGGCGCATCCGGCACCCACAAAGTGTCGCACGATGTCCGTTTTCGACGCGGCGGAGTGCCGTTCTTTGAACGAGCACACTTCTGAACGGAGTTGCTTCACTGTTTTTGCTATCACGGTTAGAGTTCGACTGATAGAACTGTCAAATTTTGTCTGCTGACTCATGGGTTACTATGATTGATTCTGGATTTCCGGATAAACTGACGCGGTTGATCAAAGCAACGATGGATCGAGTGATGTGTGTCGTCCGAGTATCAGGGACGCTCTCGAGTCCCTTCGAATCTCGGAGAGGGTTACGGCAAGGTGATGGATTGTCGTGTTTGTTGTTTAACATTGCATTGGAGGGTGTGATTCGAAGAGCTGGGATAGACACGAGTGGCACGATCTTCAGGAAGTCTGTCCAACTATTCGGCTTCGCCGACGACGTTGATATCGTAGCACGTAACTTTGAGACGATGGCGGAAACGTACATCAGACTTAAGGCTGAAGATGGTAGGATTGGGCATGCGATTAATGCGTTAAAAACAAAATACATGAAGGGAAGAGGCTCACCAGAAGACAATAATAGCCTCCTAGCATGAGTTCAGATCGACCGTGATGAAATCGAGGTAGTAGACGAATTCCTGTATCTGGGCTCATTGGTGACCGCCGATAACGACACCAGCAGAGAAATACAAAGGCGCATTATGGCTGGCAATCGTGCCAACTTTGGACTCCGAAGGACGCTAAGATCGAACAAAGTTCGCCGAACCACAAAGTTGACCATCTACAAGACATTAATTAGACCGGTAGTTCTCTACGGCCACGAAACATGGACATTGCTAGTGGAGCCCTTGGAGTCTTTGAACGGAAGGTGCTGCGTACGATCTACGGTGGAGTGCAGATGGAAGACGGAACGTGGAGGAGGCGAATGAACCACGAATTGCACCAGTTGCTGGGAGAACCTCCCATCGTACACATCGCAAAAATCGGTCGACTACGATGGGCTGGGCATGTCGTAAGAATGTCGGACGACAGCCCTGTGAAAATGGTTCTCGAAAACGAACCGACAGGTACGAGAAGAAGAGGCGCGCAACGAGCAAGGTGGATTGATCAAGTAGAAGGCGACCTGCGGACCCTCCGCAGACAGCGAGGCTGGCGAGGTACAGCCATGGACCGATTACAATGGAAACAACTTCTGAGTACAGCAGAGGCCACACAAGCCTTAGTCTGATTGGTAAGGTAGGATAATGATTGATTCTGTATGGGTTGTTTCATCAGTGCGGGTGAAGGTAAACCCATGAAAAATCGGCAATTTTTGTCCATTTTTGTTCAATGCAAATGTTATTTTCTCATTCTCATTTTATTGATTTTTTCAGCACGCTTTGGAATCATCTTTGCGTTTCAAAACCATTTATCTTAGAAACATTGAACTCAATTAAAGGTGCCATTGGTTTTTGAGCATTTCAGCTTGAACATATAGATTGTACTTCAGAACTTGAATTACCATTTTCATAAAAGACTGGCACTCAACCATCAGAAATATGGGATTATATTTAATTAAATTTGTTCAGTGGTATTATGATTAGATAAACCATTTATTCCAGAAATTGTCGAACCGGGCTCTTCGATCACTAATACTGCTATCCTTGGAATGTAACTAGAAGAGTATAAAGAATACTTTTTAAAAGATGTCTTTAAGGATAATCTGTTGCTTTTCAGGGACAAAAATCATCATACATCTTTTAATTGAAATTTTATCTATGATAATTCTAATGATCTACTATGTTTATCAGCTTTTCTAGGACCTTAAGGATATTAAAACATATCTAATATTTCTTTTCTGTATGAAACCAGTGAATGACAGATGTATTTTGTACATACATGTTTCAAAATTTAAAAAAGTATTTAGTATTTTATTATGGCATCGTATTATTGTCATCACTGTTTGTATATTATTTATGATCATATTGAATTTTTAGGACGAGGAATTTCAACAATTATTTACATGTTTAAATATTCTTATATGCAGGATATTTATTCATAGATATTATAAGTTGGATACATACATGTTTTAACAAACATAATTTTATGTTTAGGTTGATTCAGAGTACGGTGCAACTGGCGTTCGATGTTCCATTGCGTATTGGAGCTGTCCCATGCTATTGGCGGATAGTCCTTGTAACATACTTTCAGCGTATCGTTAACCAAAACGAGCCCTACTGCTAACCTTTTCCCAACTATCCAACATACCTGTGATTTCTCGTGGAAGTGCAGAGGATTTGTCGGCTTCCTTCAAAGCGAGTATCATGTCAACATGTCCTTCCCACTCCCTACTTGACCAGCATTCGGGCACGGCCGGCGCCGGTATTGCTTCATAATCGGTTTTAAACATTGAGGATGTATGTTAGTCCCAAACATCACCTGTTGGTTCTTTGTGTAAATACCGCTGATCTGGCAATAACGGAATAGCATCCATGGGCAGTCAATCTTGCTCATACTCGTGTTCAAACTATGCTGGGTTATTGCTAAAGACTGCCCCGGAAAGTATGGACGCAGTCAATAACCGCTGCTATTTCGCAATAATTGATAACTAGTTCTTTTTTATGGCTGCATTCTGTTGTTTAAAGGGTGTCCACGATGAAATTGCCACACACAAAATTTTTTCGCAAAATTTGAGTTTTCTTCCGATTGCCATTTAATTTTTAGGGGGTGGGAAATAATTTTTTTAATTTTTTTTTTCTTTTTTTTTGTTTTTTTTTTTCCATTCAAAACGAAAGGCCCGGGCCCTGGGGTTACCCCGGGGGTAAGATTTGTACAACTCTGATGTACATTTTTTTGTATGTAATCATCTTTTCAGTCTTGATAAAAGTCATGCTCGTTAGGTTCAAAGACGTGGATTTTCAGGCAACATAACATTGACTACCAATAAGTTCCATGAGAAAATCAAATGATTACTCGTGACAACAAACGTAATCAGAAGAATGAACGTTCGATTTTCAAAATGCTTTGATATTCATTTATATAAACAGGTTCGTTTTCAATATGAATTTCAAAATGTCAGATATGAAATTCAATAAACCACAATGAATATCAATTACCCGTTGGGATCGGAAAATATGCAAGGGCAGCCCAGTCCAGGGTATTCTTGCTCAAAATTGCTAGCATCTATTCTTCTGGGATGATGATGACGGCCCTGATTGTTCCATGTTCGTATTAGGATTCAAGATCACTTAATAATTTAAAAAATCATCACAAGAGATGATATTCAGATTACGTCTAATGAAATTCATGCTTACTGATTGATAATCAACACAACAGTGACAGCAGATTTTTGACCCGCACTTAAAACCGACTTCATTCATTGTAGCAAAGAAAATTCAGTTGGCATAGAAGTGACAGCGGTTACCATGAAAACCAGGAAAGTAAACATCATCATTACACTGGGATAAAATCATTTTCACTTCTCATTGATATTTTATGAAAATCCAAGGCACTGGTTCCTCGACTGTCTTCACTACCTTAGGTCGTTTAAGAAGGTGCTGCTTCATAATCGCCCAGTATTTCTCGATGGGGCGGAGCTCCGGAGTGTTGGGAGGGTTGAACCCTTTCAGGCCTAATTTATACAGGAAATTTGGTGAATTCTGATTGATATGGTGCTCAATAACATAGAAATTATTGAAAAAAAAGCAGGAATTATTTTTTTGAGATGTGCTGGGTCGTCCAAACTGCCCTCAAGAACTTAAGATCTACAGTTGTAACAGAAGCTTCATCCGCTATACAATGTTATGATATGTATTCAAACATATTCAATGAATGTCTTGGAAGACCAACTGACATTATGAGATAATCTTGAGATATTCTACGCCAAACTAACTAACTAAACTTTGCTAGCCCATAAAGCTATTGTTACAATTGTTGACCTTAAGTTTTGAAGGACAGTTTGAATGAACTGAAACTAACAAGGTTATCCTATGATGTCTGTGGACGTTTCAGAATATTCATTGAACATGTTTGAATATTTATCGTAGCTTTGTATAGCCCAACAGGCTACGGTTACTACTATATACAGTATGTAAAATAAGTATATCCACCCCTGCTTCAAATTTAAAATTTTCCTGTTATCGATTCAAATATTAGTTGATAAAATGAGTGTTGTTATGCGTTTGGTCCATTATATAGTACCTATCATTATACCACTAAATATACTTGAATTAATCTTGCTCTTGAAAATCTATGCCAAGATCAACAGAAGAGGGAAGTAAAACATGCAAAAAAAGTGTATCCACCCAAACATGCTTAGTACCATTTTGCCGTGTATTGAGCGGTTCCTGTCACTTTTTCGAATGTAAATATTGCATACAGTTATCCTTTCGTAGTGTAGAAGCTTTCGTGATTCAAATTTGAGTTCTCGTGTTTCGAAATGCCTAAAAACGCACAAATTTCGCTGAGTATCCGAAAACTTATCATAGAGCATCACAAGTGCGGTAAAAGCTACCGTCCAATTGCTAATATCGTTCAGATATGTAAAGATAAGGTTGCCAAAATTATTCAGAAGTACAAAAAGAGTGGTTCTTTTACACCAGAAAAGCGATCAGGGCGACCGGCGAAGACAAGTTCCCGGATTGACAGGGCTATCGTCAGAAAGGCGGAACAAGATCGAGGTTTGTCAGCTCCAAAAATTGCAAAGCAAGTTGAGAGTGAATTTTCTATCCATGTGACACCTCATACAATCCGAAATCGATTGCATCTACAAGGTCTGAAGGGTAGAGTGGCAATTAAGAAACCATGGTTGTCAGCGAAAAACATTAGAAAACGATTGAAGTGGGCTCGAGATCATATTACATGGACAGTCGATGATTGGAGAAAGGTCATTTGGTCAGACGAGACTAAAATAATGCTATTTGGGTCTGATGGTATCACACGAAAATGGCGCAGAACCGGTGAAAGTCTGAAAACCCAGTGTTTAAAGTCTACAGTCAAACATGGTGGAGGTGAGTTATTGCAACATCATTAATTTTCAACTAACTTAACTAGCTTTTATCATTTTTTGTGCAGGTAGAGTCATGGTTTGGGGCTCGATGGCTTCGTCAGGCGTTGGAGAACTCGAATTTATTGACGGAATAATGACAAAGGAGGTTTATCTGGACATAATGAAACGAAAACTTTCAGCATGTGCACAAAAACTGAAGCTGGGCCGGAGATACACGTTCCAGCAAGATGGGGATCCAAAGCACACATCCGAAGCTGGTATCCCAATGGTTTAAGGAAAGGAAAATCATTGTTTTGGAGTGGCCAGCACAGTCTCCTGACCTTAATCCAATGCCACGACGATGTCAAGCTGTCCTTGAAGCCAAGGGAGGTCACACGAAATATTGAATGATTTTCAGGATTATGGTGGATATACTTTTTTTGCATTATTTTTTATCGTTTTCTTATATATTTGGTCTCAGACACGAACAGTTCATGCTGTTACATCAAATTATCGTTATTTGACTTTCTTTTTATCCCTTGAGAAATAAACTTAATATTAAAAATCGTTTTTCAATGTTTTGGTGGATTATTTCAAGTAAATGTGCCAAGTGAGAAGGGGTGGATAAACTTTTTTTACATACTGTATCTTAAGTTCTGAACTCAAGGTCAATTTATGAACCTCCCAACATACATCGGTGTTGAATTAGAGCTTGTTCAAACAAATTTGGAGAAGCTATTCAGCTATTCTAGAAGAAACAGCTGAATAGCTTCTCCAAATTTGCTTGAACAAGCTCTAATTCAACACCGATGTTTGTTGGGCTGAACATCCCAAGATATCTCATTCAATAGGTTGACCTTCCGAAAGACTCACTTAAGTTGGTAAAATACATATTGTTACTTTATTTTGTCCAAAAAGCTGGAGATTTTAAGTTTTGAATTCCAGGAATGTTTGGATAACCTAAAACATCCGAATATTATCTCGTAATGTCAGTTGTTCTTCCAAAATATTCAATGAATATGTTTCAATACACATCGTTGCTTTGCGAAGACCAGAAAGCTTGTTACAACTGTAGGTCCTATGCTCTGATCTCAAATATAGTTTGGATGACCTTTAACATGTCATATTGCATTATTATGTGTTATAATGTGTTTTTGACTTTTAGAATTTTAATTGAATATAATTGAACATTTATTGTAAATTTGTATTGCCTAAAATTTAGTCTTACAACCGTGAATCTTATGTTCTGAACGCCAATACAGTTTGGATGACCTAGACCATGCTAAGATTATCTTCTTGTGTATTTTTACGTTCGAAAATATTCACTGAATATGCTTGAATACGTGACGTAACTTTGTTTAGCCCAAAAAACTACTGTTACTACCGTAGATTCCAAGTTCTGAACTCCAAGATGGTTTGAATTACCTAGAGGATCTCAAATTTATAAAATAATGACTGTTGACCTTCCAAAAGATTCATTGAATATGTTTGAATACAGATGGTCAGCATGTATAGCTAAAAACACTACTGTTACAAATGTAGATCTTATGTTTTGAACTTAAGGACAGTTTGGAGTAGCTACATATCCCAAGATTGTCGCCTTATGTCTGTTGGTCTTCCACACTATTCAATCAATATTGTTAAATACATATTGTCCCTTGACACACTCCATACACCTACTGTTACAACTTTAGATCTTATGTTTCGAACTCCAGGACAGTTTGAATGACCTAGATTATCCCGTTCATCTCATGATGTTTTTTTTTTTTACGTTCGAAAATATTCACTGAATATTGTTTGAATACGTAGCGTAACATTGTATAGCCCAAAACGCTATAGTTACAACTGTAAATCTTAAGTTATGAACCCAAGGACAATTTGAACGACCTAGAACATCACAAAGTTATCAAATAATGACCGTTAACCTTCCAAAAGGCATATATTTTCTTACATTTTCTAGATAGAATTATGGAAAACAAATTTGCCAAAGACAGTGTACACTTTTATTCAGTCTGTGTGATTTTATACAGCCATTATCCTTTTGGGGTCATATATGACCACTTAGGCCTGGAGAAGAGACTTTTTAAGACAAGGCTTAACATTTATGATTTTTTCAGTAGAATGTGGCTTAACGTGCGTCCCCGCAACATAGCTATGGTCCTCACAAGTTCCTACCTCATGCTTCCACGGGTCAAGAGATGACAAAGACCGCCCGCTAAGGGTTGCGAACTTAGCTGGTAGTGCAGCCTGGGCACTGTTCTGACTTCAGCTAGATTGAGGAGGTGCGTGCCGAGCGTCTCTCCACCAAGGAGGTGCGGCTCAAACAGCGTCTGTGCTGGCATCCAGCGATTGAGTAAGAAACGCTGTATCGCGTCAACTATACATTAGGTGGCAGCCCGACTAACGCGATGTAGGCAGCGCGACCCCGGTAAGGTAACATGCTGAAATCTTACCCTACCACGAAAAATGGAAGTATTCTTTATACGGTATATAATTTCAGATCATCCATGGAATTCCCAAGTGTTGTATAATAATTTTGAATTGTTTTCTTTCCCTGTGGATAGGATAATGCAAGTCCGTCTACAATTGCAGCAGGATCAGCAGACATGCATACTTTACAAATATAATTGTTTATGATCCTACATTTTCTATTTAACAGACCTGGAGAGTCATTTAGGAAAAAAGAGTTATCGAAGAATTTCCTGTCATTAATTTTAATTTTTTTCGTTTTGGATTTATTGAGTTTCCGTTTTTGGGCAGTAATCATACTCATATGAAATTGATTTCGCATAATTGTTTGCTTAGATTTTCTTTGCTATTTTGCTAGGAGGCCAGGTGATCAATTTTATTTAATTATATCACGTTGGAATTTTCGCTATTTTAGAGTTTCAATCATCTAACATCGCAGCGGAAAAGACAAATAGCGGCATTTAATTATTATATGTACATTATTTAGTGTATCTTTACAACATCGTATTATTTCCATCATATCATGACCTTCACATTTTCATGCAACAAACCTGATTTGGGCGGTATCTGGCTTAAACACAAATCATACTTTCAATTTATGATATCTAGCATTCCTTATATGTCCAGTATATAACGCAGAAAATTACAACTGTGGTAGGCTTTTGAAAAATTCGGAATCTGTGGAAGGCCTTTGCACTTATTGCTGAATGTATTTTTCGTTTCCGGTTTGCAAATGGACTTTTTACCAATTCTGAGCTGATCTGATTCATGCAACGCTGTGTGCCATTTGGCTAGTGTTTGATTTTACAATTCAATCTTTGTCATTACTTCATCAGAATTTACAATATCATTATATTTGGTATTATTGTTTTATAAATTTTACTTCATAGATGATTTGAACATTTCTTACTTACTTACTTACTTACTGTATTTTACCCATTTATCTTTAACTCCTTTCCAGTTGAATCTTTCCATTCCTTACTTGGTAGCAATAACTATTAGATCAGCCAAAATAAAAGCGGATTGCTGTTATAAAATCAGCATCAAGTAAGGCTTGCTTCATTTAGAATTGGAACAAACTTTTGCTCATATTGTGGCGCTCCTGGTGGACGGATTTGGAAGTTCTTGGCGCCCACGTGTCGGGAATTTTGTCAGCTTCACGTATGTATTTTTGACATTCCGCAAATCGACTGTACTTTGTAAACAATCAACATGGAAGCCGAAAGAAGGGAAAAAAATGTGCACAGTTATTTGGAAAATCCATTGTGGTCTGCATCTAGGCTAGCTAAACAGCTGAAATTGCCGAGAAATACCGTATGGCGCATTATCAAACGGTATAAGGAAACATTGACGACGATTCGGAAGCCTCAAGCCAATCGTCGGAGTGGAACTGTCGACCGGAAACTGCGTGGTAAGATTTTGAAGACGATTAAGAGGAATCCCAATCTGTCGGACCGTGATTTGGCCAGAAAATTCGGTGCTGCCCATAGTACCGTGAGGAGAACTCGACTCTGGGAAGGAATCAAGTCGTATCGAGCTAGCAAACAGCCAAATCGGACCATAAAACAGAATAGTGTGGCCAAAATCCGTGCTCGGAAGCTATACGACCAGGTGCTGACCAAGTTCGACGGGTGTCTTCTGATGGACGATGAAACCTATGTCAAGGCTGACTTCGGGAAAATCCCAGGTCAAAAATTTTACTTGGCAACGGCTCGGGGGGATGTTCCAGTCAAATTTAAATTTGTTTTTGCCGACAAATTTGCACGAAAATTCATGATTTGGCAGGCCATTTGCAGCTGTGGCAAAAACACGAAAGTTTTCGTTACAAATAAGACAATGACGTCGGAACTATACCAAAAAGAGTGTCTCCAAAAACGAATTTTGCCGTTCATTCGATCCCACGACCATCCCGTAATGTTTTGGCCAGATTTGGCAAGCTGTCATTACAGCAAAGTCGTTCAAGAATGGTATGCAGAGAGAGGGGTCCAGGTTGTTCCGAAAAACCTTAACCCACCCAACTGCCTCCAGTTCCGCCCTATTGAGAAATACTGGGCAATCATGAAGAGGAGACTCAAGGCAAAGGGAAAGGTTGTCAAAGACATCAATCAGATGAAGACCTGGTGGAATAAGATAGCTAAAACGATGGACGAAGAAGGTGTGCGCCGCCTAATGAGCCGTGTTACAGGAAAAATTCGAGAATTCCTTCGAAACCGTGACGAATAATTTTATCCGTATTTTTTCATAAAAGTATGAAGAAAACGATACATTTGTATAAAAAAATATCTTGAATTCAATAATAAATAACTGAAATACAGGCAATTGTTTTTTTTTTTCAATTCTATCTGAAGAAAGCTTTAGCAAATAGTGACCATGGCAACAGTAAATTAAAATGTATAAATGTTAGTTTTGTAAAATTTCGATAGATTTAACAAACTTTTTCAGGATACCTCAAATCAAGATTTTGGTGAAATGCTGCTATCGCTGAAAACGAACGAAAACGTGCTTAAGCGCGAACCACGGAACTCTACACTATAGCATTTTACAACATTTCTTGCAACCGAATGAAGATCATATATTTTAGATATGACTGCTTGTAGTATTTTTCATTTACATAAATATATTTCATGGGAATGGAAGGGACCATCAGGGCACCCGATTGAAGCACTCTAGATGGGGAGAGTGGGAATGCCAACTCCCCATTGCTAACAGTTTGTGAATAGAGGGCGGGCTCTTCTCCCCGCCCATTGGGGCATCCTCATGTTAGATAGCTTGCTCTTTTGACCAATTGTTCATTCTTGTTGTTGGTAGGGGATTCCTTATATCCCTGTGGATACGTATAAGGGATGGTGCCTATCGATCCACCCAACCCCTTTTTGGCCCTTCATACAATCGCATGATTAGGATAATCAGTGGTTATTAAAGCTTCATCAAGTTTAACAGAGAGGAGAGCCCATTGCTGTCGGACTTAGTTTCCGTGCTACAATGGGTGGTAGTACATATCATACATCAAACATAATGGACGATGAAACTGATGTGCTGGAATATTTTATGCAGCTTCCCTGAATGTCTTATTATACTGCCATGCAATAGAACGGCGTAGAGCAGCATTTCAGGACGAAGAAAGAGGCCAAGTTTCCCAACATATATTTGGTTTGGTAGGCAATATGCAGCTGTGGTCGAGCAAGCCAAAGCTTCATCACTACCGGAACGGTAAACAAGGTAATATACCGTGAAAAATGTTTAAAGAAGCCATTGTTACCATTCCTACGCAGCCATGACGCTCCCTCGCTATTCTGGCCTGATTTGGCATCTTGTCACTACGCCAAAGGTGTTTTGGAATGGTATCAAGCGAATGGAGTCCATGTTATATCGAAAGAGGCGAATCCACCTTACTGCCCGGAGCTACGACCTATCGAGCGGTGTTGGGCTGTCGTGAAGAGAGAACTCTCTCAATAAGGTCTGTATCCGCAATAATCCGGACACCTCAAAACATGAATCAAACATAAATTTCGCATTATATTTCCGTCGTATTTGTTTATTTCAGATTCATGGGATGTGTTTTAACAATTCGTGAAGACAAAACATAGTTATTCGGTATTTGCATGAAATTTTCGAACTTTGCGCTTAACTCCGTCCATTAGGGTTTGTACAGACTCTTCAGAAATCGTAGAAACCGTCTTTGTCCAAATTTGCTGGAAGTGTTTGATGTCTTTGATTCCTTGCTTCTTTCCAGAAAGCTTCCGCTTCATCAGAGCCCAATATCTCTCGATTGGTCGTAGCTCTGGGCAATTTGGCGGGTTTGAGGTTTTTGGTACAATGTTCAGTTGATTTGCTTGGTACCACTCCATCACAGTTTTAGCATAGTGGCATGATGCCAAATCGGGCCAGAACAAAGATTTTTCTTTGTGACTTTTGATGAAGGTTAGCAATCGCTTCTGCAGACGTTATTTCTGATAGATTTCCTTGTTGATTGTGCCTGTAGTGACGAAAGATTTATTCTTTTTGCCACACGTGCAAATAGCTTGCCACACAAGGTATTTTTTGGGAAATTTCGATGCCTTCTTCGTTCTGAAATGCTCAGCTGTAGCATTCCTGGCCATAGCAGAATAAAATGCCAGCCCTGAAAGCTGCTTGAAATCCTTCAGGACATAAGTTTCATCGTCCATAACAACGCATGAAAACTTCGTCAAATATTCGCAGTACAAACGTCGAGCCCGTGATTTTGCTGTCAAGTTCTGTTTGTCGTTGCGATTTGGAACTGTTTTTACTTTATACGACTTAAGTCCCAAACGTTGTTTTGATTTTTGGACAAAACCAGGCGACATCCCTATTTTACGAGCCACCGTTCGAATGGAGAGATTTGGGTTTTTCGTTAATATCCTTTTCACCTTTCGGTCCATGACAGGATCAGCGCGTCCAATGTTTTTGTCACTTCTCGGTTTCCTCTTCACCGTCAAACGTTCCGAAAATGATTTGAGCACATCGTGAACAGTGGATTTAGGCAAATCCAATGTTTTTGCAAGGTCCCGTATTGACAAGTCAGGATTTGCCGTACGCCCGTACAGAATTCGCTCGTGCACTTGTTTTACTTTCGTCGCCATCTTGAATACTAAACATGAAATGTAAACATCAATCATAGTCTTTTTCATCATAGACTCGCAGCTATACCACAGTGAAATTTTTCATTCCTACGTGAAATATTTCAAAAGTTACAATGATTTGAAGGTGTCCGGATTAATGTGGATACAGACCTTATAAACAACTAGCTACAACTATCGAAAAATTTCGAAAATCTTGGACAAAAGCAGCTAAATCGGTTGCAGAGAAGTCTGCACAGACCCTAGTGGCTGGAGTAAACTCAAAAGTTAAAAATTCTTCATGGAGCCTAATTAAGTAACTGTAATTAATTTTAAGATGACAAAGAATGCACCATTAAATGAATTAAAAATGCATCTTGGCTTGAGCTAACAGCAAATTTGTTTTATTCCAAATTTAATCTATCCAGATTATGTCGTGAACAAGCCTTATAATGGTACCGTTCGACAAATCAAAACTAATTACTATCTTCTCAAAGGTGCATAGACATTATGTCATGGAACAACTGATCGACGGCTCAAAATTCTTGGTTTTTTAAGTTCCAAAAAAAATCATGCCATGGACCAATAGAGGATTTACACCGTGTCCAATATATTCTCATGCACTTTTTCCTTGCATTAGTGTTGTGCAACTACTCAACATGCTTCACGTATGTGTTGGTGTAGTTTTGCACCTTGTTTATACAAACGCTTTTAGGTTATGTCCGATTGTTTTCATTTGGCGTTTATCTATTACCAGCGATGAAGGAGTTTCGTGTTGTGGTGATAAAAAAGTGTTTGAAAGGTGAGCGCCCGGGCGCTATTTTCAGAAATTTGAAAAACCTCGGAGTAAAGCGGGATTTTGTGTACCGAACCATCCGAAGGTACCGTGACACCTGCTCGTTGGATGACCGGAAGAGATCCGGTCGTACTCGTACGGTGCGGACTGCACGAGTTGTTAAAGTGGTCAGGGAACGGATTAGACGAAAATCACAGCGCTCTGTACGTAAAATGGCCGCAGATCTGAATGTTTCGAGATCGTCAATGCACAATATACTGCAAAATGACCTCGGATTCCAAACTTTCAAGAAACGTAAGGTTCGTGGAGTTTCGGAACCTTCTAAGCAGAAACGACTCGAAAGAGCAAGTCTGCTTTTGTCGCGGCACGGTGGGGAAGAATTTATCTTTTCCGACGAAAAGTTATTCGTCTTGCAACAATCCCACAATGTTCACAACGACAGATTGTGGGCTCTCTCTTCGAGAACTGTACCAGAGAGTGATAGGAATATTCCACGGTTCGAAAGTGCTGCGTCAGTGATGGTTTGGGGAGGAATTTGCAAGCGAGGCAAATTACCACTGGTTTTCATCGAAAAAGGCGTTAAAGTGAATACCGTGTATTATAAAACGGCAGTTTTGGAGAAAGTTGTCAAGCCATATGTACAAGAGGCGTTTGGAGATGATCACTATGTGTTTCAGCAGGACGGAGCGCCATCGCATACTGCAAATCTCGCTCAGGGCTGGTGCCGAGAAAATTTGACCGAATTTTTGGACAAGAATGAATGGCCTCCCAGTTCACCAGATCTGAATCCCTTGGGTTATTTCGTATGGTGATACATACTGGCGAAGGTAAATGACCACAGGGCGTCTAATATGAACCAATTCAAAACCGTAATCAAACGAATTTGGGACGAAATGCCGATGGAAGTCGTGCGTGCCGCCTGTGACGGTTTCGAAAAACGTCTGGAGCTGGTCAAGAAGGTTAAAGGCGGTGTTATTCCAAAACATATGCTGTAGTTGAACTATCAGTATTATATTGCAATATAATGGGTAAAGTTATCAATAAAAATCTGGATTATCGATTTGAAATAAATAGAGTTTTATTTTGTATGAGAATATATTGGACACGGTGTAGATACACTGGAAATGAGTAAGTTTAAAAAACAAAAAATTTAAATAAAAAAAGGGGGGGGGGGGAGGGAGTCGTTAGGTAGGGTCCAGGTGGTGGAGTCGTCTTCCTGGCGTCGGTGATTGTCACCATGTGAGAAAATAAGTAAAAAAAGATTAAAAAAAAAAAAAAAAAAAAAACACTCTCCGAACCAGAGGTACTGGTGCTGTTTGACGGCTCAAAACTCATAATTTTCATTCAAAAGCACAGGGATTAAATCTGAGGTTCGGCCACTTCCGGATACTCTGAAACTGTTTTCGGCAGTTAACTGGAAACGTTCGATGTCTCAATATTCATGACTTGTTACCTTGTAAAACAAAAACATCATGTCATGGACGAACAAGGGGACTTAAGCATTTCTGGATTTCAGAATTTGATCGCCAAATCGCGTTGTTGGTCCATCATACTTTTGGCTGTAAAATCATCAATTTTGAGTCATCCAAAGGTTTCAGATCACGAGGTTTTAAAAGTTTCCTTTTAAGACCCGGAAAGATCCGAAACCAGGGAATCTGAAAGTGGCATATTGCGTTGTTGCTGTTCTTGCCTGGGTGCAAAATCATGAATTTAACCAATTCCAGAGTTTCCAGAAATGGGAAAATTTTCTTGATGTTCCATGGAATGAAGTTTTGGATGAAACATCCTAAATTTTGAGCCATCCAACGGCACCTGTTAACGAGATCTGAATGTGTCCTCTTCAGTTTACTACCGGAACTGATTCCAGGCCCAAAAGAGACCAATTAGAAATATATAGTGAGAATTTTTAGTATCCATGCCTTTCAGATGATGCCAAGAGGTCTATAATCGGATCAAAACTGGATATTTGAGAGCGAGCCAAAGTCATTGGTCATTTTCGACGCTAATGCACTTCTGCTAATTGTCAAATATATTTTGCAGCACCCCTCCTAGAGGTTGCTGGACATTTAAACGGCTGTAATATCATTATTTTTTGAAAGTTGGGACAAGTCAAAAAATTTCAAATCACTAGCCTTTACCGATCCAAAGTTACAGCTTTATTTAAAATGTTGGATGGTCAAAAATGAGAAAATTTGATTTAATTTAATGACTTACTTTTACGTCATGACCTACGATTTACCATTCAGAGTTTAAATCGCTACATATTTTTGAAACAGGCATACATTAGTGTCTGATGGGCCACTACCTTCTTGTGCATCCAACCGGACTTAAATTCATATGAATTTATTCAAGTGTGCACTGCAACAAGGTATTCCAAATCAAATTAAATAAACGGCTTTGGTTTCAGCAACGGTGTGCTCTGTAACCGCATTATTGCGTGATGAACTAAATTCAACAACATATTGATACTCTAGTTAAAATGTCCTCATTTACCTTGGAAGGGATATCCGCTGAACAGTGGCCTCATGTTGAGCGAGTTCGCCCCCGACATGGTTCCTGACATATCCATCCTTGCACTTATAGAAAAATAAATCACAGTTTCACTTCCTAGCTAAAACGTTCCGCACTTTGACCCACTTTAAATTCACTATTTTCTTCCGTTCCTTCTTTCCAGCGTTTTGTTCACACCTCCCGTGTTATTGCTTACTAATAAACCGCCCGATCTGCGCCCATTCTGTCTTCGTTCTGCTCCGAAAATAACCTCAATACATCATCTTTCATGCTTTCGGTACCTTCACCTCCACCACCGCCGCCGCATCGCACACCATATGCGGCTAATGAAATAATTATTTAATTTACAACCATTTGTGTGCTCACATTAGCTTCACACTGTCACTCCTGGTGGCGTTCTCCGGCGAATCATTTCACTTCTTTATTCGTTTTTTATTTTCACGCCTCCATAATCCTTTCCTTCAACGGCAACTCCAAAAGATCCACCGACTCGATCGCGACGTGCTGCTTCGGATGGGCGGTCCACCTTCCTTCTCCCAACGGCACTCGTTCGCGGATCAGAGGCCAGCAAAATGATAGGTTTTCCCCGATTGAATTAATTTAATTAACATAAACAACACAATTGCTACCCATCAACACTACAATTAAGTGCAATCATCGCGCGCGCATTCATTAGGGAGACCCCTCACGAATCTACGACCGCGTTCTTCGCCAACCCGTAGATCACGGAACCTACGGCACCTGTTCCTGCGGCGCTCCAAGGATCTTCACCGGAAAGCAAATGCAGTCTTCCGTCAAACCAAAAAAAAAAAAAAATCGCGAGTAATCCGCGACGGCGCGTCGTCGTTTGCGTCCGTGTGTCCGTTTGCCGAAACTCTTTCCACGAAACTACATCGAGAGCAAAACAAAAAGCATAATTTTAATCCACCTCTCGGTTTGGCTTTGGCTGACTGAATCGACGGCGACGACGGATTGCCCCGGCCCTGCCGCAAGCACGACGTCGAATCGAACGCGAACGAAAGAGCTAGAGAGAAGACCACGGCGAACGCGACGCTCGCCGTCGAGGTGGGTTGGAACAAGCAATCCCCTATTCGCTGCACGCCGGCCTTTTGGTCTTTTGGACACCACCCCACAGCAGGAGGGTCGACGACGACGACGACGAAGAGCTGAGAGTTTCGGTTTGATCGATCGCGCATGAGGCACCTCGATTAAGTTCGGGTTGTTCTCCAGCTGGACGCTTCGCTCGAATATCAGATGGAAGAGGGACGCTCCGTTCTCTTTGGGTTGCTTTGCTGCATTGGTTTTCCGAGGTTGAAGTTTGTTGCTGCTGCTCGATTAATAAATTTGGCTGTGCCTTACTGAAGTTTGAGAGGTGGTTGAAAACGTAGCACGGATGCTTCAAATTGCCAGTAGCGATAATTGATCGTGCAGTTGAGAGTCATTGCGATGGTCAATTTTTTTGGCGCTCTCATTTCCGCAAAAATCATTAGAAGTAATTTCATTATACAATTATTTAGCCTTCATAGTTGAGATGAAAAATCGAAACGTCAATGTTAATAGCTTAAAACTTGGTAATGCAATTCATAAAACCACCAATCAATTTCAATATATTTTTATTGTTAATTAACTATCGATATATTGGCTACAATAGACTTGATTGTCTATGTATTATGATGGTAATATAGTCTTTTTAGTGGAACTTTACATGAGCAGTACGGTTTATTGTCCATCAACAATATTAATTATTATTTTATGGTTTTCTATTGTAATCCTATTGTAGGCCCACTTTGTAATGGAACAACATCATTTGGGTCTATTTTGGATTGAAACTAACGGATTTAAGAACGGTTTATTACTGAAGTGCATACTATTTCCTATATTGTGAGAAAAAAATACGTAACGAATTATTCGGTTTCGAAGGAGTTCTCGAACTTTTCCCGGAATACAACCCATCAAGCGGCGCACAAAGATCTCGGTCAATGTTTTGACGATTTTATGCCACCAATTTTTCATCGTTTCGATGACTATACTTTGAACCTTCAAATTTTAGATTTGAACCATTGGCCCATTAGTTTTCAATGGGCCTTAACTGGGGACAATTGAAAGAATCATGTAAATTTCGGTGCTCTGAGACCGATGTATGAGAACGGTCCTTAGGACATACACAATTTGAATGAAACATTTAGTTTTCTGCGTTATCTAATGCACATATATGCAATGCTAGAATAGGCATACTTTGATAGGAAATTTTATGTAAATTTAAACCAGATATCGCTGAAATCAGATCTGTTATAAAAAGGATCGCAAACAGTTTCGTTTTTTACGCTTGCTTCGGCTTTTTAAGCCAAAAATTTAGGCGTCTGCTAGAATTCATTATTGTTTTCTGACAGAGAATCAGTCAGAAGAAACGAAAAAATTAATTTAAATAAAACACATTTTTTGTCGAATAGCGGCTGTTTCTGTTTCTGGACACTCAATTTTACACGAAATCATTGTTTTCTTGACGAACATTAATTTTCAATTACGTCTCGAGTAAAATTCATAATTTCTAAGTGTGTAGGATTGTTGTTCTTCCTGACAAGAAATAGCTCCTCGAGTCGTTGACTTGTAAAATTTTAATCCTGGAAGCTGTCCAAAGTTGGCCTTTACATACACACTACCAAAATGCCATGTAAAACTCTGTCCCCTGAGACAAATACCTGCAAGCGTCCTTTGGCACATAAGAATAAGTTGAAAGAGATGATAAAATAAATTCATTCTAAGCCATCTTCGGTCGAATTGCGTATGTGTCAGTTTAAGGAGACATAATTATACACGAAATCTTTCATGGGCTTCAAATGGTGAGTTGACAACTTCGAAGGAGGATGCGGCCGACCTCTCGTCCTCACAAGTTCCTACCTCACGCCTCCACGAGTCATATGATCACAAAAGACTGCCAGCTGAAACATGGAGACGCTGGTTGGCGTAGCCTGGGCAATGTTGTCAATCTGACAATAGCGAAGTGAGGGGGTCCGACTGAAGATCGTGTACCATTAAATCATATTGTATATTTCCCATTCTCATTTTATCAATAATTTCAGCATGCTTTGGAATCATTTTTGCATTCCAAAACCATGTAAGAGCCGGGAGAAACACAACGGGCATCAAAGGCTCAATTTGTTCTTCAGCATTTCAGCATTACACTTAATTTAAAATTGCACTTCTGAATTTCAACTACTAGAAGACTGGCATGTGCTTATAACCAATGTAAGATTATATTTTAATATTGTGTTTAGTGGCATTATGGTAAGATAAGCCATTTATTTCAGGAATCATCAAACCGGACTCTTCGTTCACTCCAATTGCTATCTTTGAAATGTTACTAGAACAGTATAAAGAAAAAAATATTACTACATGTCTTTTAAAACAATATCTTTTATTGAAATTTCATCTTTGATATTTGGAATGATCTATTCTGTTTTCAGCTTTTGTAGGAAAAGAAGTATATTAATACATATCTAATTTTTTATTTATTTTTCAGTAACAATCCATTGGTAGTATCATTCAAGTTTGAAATTTGAATAAATTGGCATGTTTGTCTATAATGATATCCTAATTTTGTGTGTACAAAATATACTTAATATTAAATAACGTATAACGGGGAAGGAGAGGGACCATCAGGGCACCCAAGTGAAACGATTTGGATAGGGAGCATGGGACTGCCTCCTCCCTATTGTTAACATTCCGCGGAACGAGGGCGGGCTCTTCGACCCCATCTATTGGGTTTATTCTGTCAATCGAGGGCTCGATTCTAGTGCTGTGCGTGTGAACTTGCTTTTGGAAGGAGATCCTTTTCCCTATATTCGCGGGTTTCGCGTAAGTGTCTCTGCTTACGGGCCCGCCCAAACGTTTTTGGCCCTTCATACAGGAGCTTGATGATCACAAACAATATTAGAATCCTGATCAAATCGTTTTTCAGATTATTCCACTGCTATGGGAAGTAACCTTGCTACAATAGATGGTAGTTTTATATCATCATCATCATCACATAATTTTACACGAAATCTTTCATAACGTTCGATAATTTTTTCCAAAAATGAATTACGTTTCGTGTAAAATTCATAATTTCTAACTGTGAACACAGAAATAATAATGAATGAACTATACCCGTAGTCCATTTTTTTTTTAAATAACTGGAGCATACTGTGATAATTATATGACAGCAACAAATACACCACTCATACCAGTTGATTTGACGTTTTTTCAACATTATTAAAATAGAAAGGGTACAAACAAATTAAATCGAGGCACATTTTCAACAACAAAATGTTTCAGTTTTCGCGTCATTGAATCGTTCTTAGATGCCCTTCCGTTCCGTGTTTTACCTCAAACATTATTTGTATATCAGTTTCATATCTTGGAAGGGAAATAAGTTTTATATATGTTCGACATATTTACCATTTTCTTCTTAGCCTTTTTCTATTCTTCTTAGTCAGGAACAAAAAAAAATCTTAGTCAGGTAGAAAACAAAAGTTCTTCAGAGAACTCCTTGGAAGTTCTTCAGAGAACTTAATGGAAGTTCTTCAAATCACTTCATGGCAGTTCTTCAGAGAACTTCAAGGAAGTTTTTCAGAGAACTTCAAGGAAGTTTTTCAGATAACTTCAGGAAAGTTCTGCAGAAAACTTCTGGAATGCTCTTCAGAACACTTCATGAAAGTTTTTCAAAGAACTTCAAAGAAGTTTTTCAGATAACGTCAAGAATGTTCTGAAATGAACTTCAAGGAAGCTCTACAGAGAACTTCTGGTAGGTTCTTCAGAGAACTTCAGAGTAATTCTTTAGAAAACTTCAGGGAAGGTATTCAGAGAACTTCATCGAAGTCATTCAGAGAACGTCAGGAAAGTTTTAAATAAAAACTGTATTCGATGAAATTTGGACCCACAAAATAGGTCACCAAAATTCTTTTCAAACTTTCTGGAAATAAAGTACTACTAAATGGTTAAGTTTTGACATCATTGGTTTATTGAACCTCCCATTTACCCAAATGCCCGCACCTTTGCCTTGACCCCTTTCATCAAATTTTGGGCAATGATAGGACCGACTTGCTTACTTACTTTTAACCACACTGTCTTTAGTTCAAGTTCATTTTCTATCAGTTTTGTAGTTTTAACGAGCTTTGCCTTCATGATTGCCCAAAATTTTTTAATTGGGCGAAGTTCCGGAGTGTTCGGAGGGTTCACGTCTTTTGGTACAAAAACTACATTATTATCTTTGTACCAGTCTAAGACATAGTCTAAGGGCATAGTGGCAAGATGCCAAATCCGGCCAAAATAGTGTCGGGCCATCGTGAGATCTCAACAAGGGCAGAAGTCGTTTTTGGAGGCATTCGTCCTTGTAGATTTGTCCGTTGACGGTCCCAGAGGTGATGAAGGGCTGACTCATTTTGCCACATCCGCAGATCGCTTGCCAGACAAGAAATTTTTTTGCGAATTTCGACAGTTTCTTCTTCCGTACACTCTCCGGAACGGCCAACTTAGAGGTGGCGACGTAGTGTTCCTGTCCTGGCATTTGTTTGGTGTCGGCTTTAATGTAGGTCTCATCGTCCATCACAATGCAGAACGGTTTTGTGAGCTACTCCCTGTACAGTTTTCTTGCACGAGTTGTGGCCACCGAGTTCTGGACCTTGTACACATGTAATCCAGAACGTTTCATTGTTTTCTGCACAAAACAAACTGAAACTTTCGACTTTTTCGCAACATCCCTGATCGAAATGTTGGGATAACGCTTAAATTGGTTCAATACCATCCTGGCCTTCTCCGGATTTGATGTGCCACGTTTTTTGCCACTACCATTTTTCCGCTTGATTGTCTTACGGTCCTTGAACGTTTTGATCATATGAGATACGGTTGAATGTGCGATTCCGAGCTGTTTTCCGATCCATCGATGAGAAGCGTTTGGGTTTTCGAAGTGAGTGCCCCCATTTGTTGGCGCACTATTTCTTCATTCGAAGCCATCACTGAAATCACTCGACCGATTTTCACGAAACTCATTACACAATTGACACAACACAATGAAATACATTCAGTTAAAATTTCAATAATTTTTACCCACACGCTAAAAAGTTACGAACAATTGCATATGTCCAAATTTCATCGAATACAGTCTTTAGAACTTCTGGAATGTTCTTCAGAGATCTCTGAAGATCTTCCCTGTTGTTCTTTGAAGAATTTCCATGAAGTTCTCTGAAGAAATCCCATGAAGTTTTCTGAGGAACATTCTTGAAGTTCTCTGCAGAACATCCTTGATGTTCTCTGCAAAATTTCAATGATGTTCTCTGAAGAACTTTCCACAAGTTCTCTTTAAAACTTCTCTGACGTTCTCTGAAAGACTTCCATGAAGTTCTCTGAAGACTTTCCCTGAAGTTTTCTGCAGAATTACTCTGAAGTTCTCTGAAGAACCTCCCAGAAGTTCTCTGTAGGGATTCCATGAAGTTCATTTCAGAACTTCTCAGAAGTTTTCTGAAAAACTTCACTGAAGTTCTCTGAAAAACTTTCATAAAGTGTTCTGAAGAGCTTCCCTCAAGCTCTGAAGAATTTCCCTGAAGTTTTTTGAAAAATTTCCTTGAAGTTCTCTGGAGAACTTCTAGGAAGTTCTGTGAAGAACTTCCATAAAGTTCTCTGAAGAATTTCCATAAAGTTCTCTGAAGAACTTCCATGGAGTTCTCTCTGAAGAAATTCCATGGAGATTTCTGAAAAAAATCTATGAAGTTCTCCAAGAAAATTTGCTGAAGTTCTTTGCAGAAAATCCCTGAAAATATCTGCAGAATTTTCCTGATGTTCTCTCAACGAACTTTCCAGAAGTTCTCTGCAAAACTAACCTGAAATTCTCTGAAAAACTTCCCTGAAGTTCATTGCAGAGCTTCCCTGAAGTTCACTGAAAAACTGCTTTAAAGTTCTCTCAAGAACTTTCATAAAGTTCTCTCAAGAACTTCCATGAAATTCTCTTAAAAACATGCTTGAAGTCTTCTGCAGAACTTCCCTATAGTTCTCTGCAGAACTTCCCTAAAGTTCTCTGCAGAACTTTCATGAAGTTCACTGAAGATCTTTCATAAAGTTCTCTTCAGAAATTCTATGAAGTTCTCTCAAGAACTTCCATGGAGTTCTCTGAAGAACTTTCTTCAAGTTTTGTTCAAAACTTCCATAAAGTTCTCTTAAGATTTTTCCTGATGTTCTCTGCAGAATTTCGCTGAAGTTTTCTGCAGAACTCCCATGAAGTTGTCTGAAGAACATCCATAAAAAACCTCCTGGAAGTTTTCTGCAGAAATTCCCTGAAGTTCTCTGAAGATCTTCCATGAAGTTCTCTGCAAAACTTCCCAGAACTTTTCTGAGGAACTTTCATTCTCTGAAACTTCCAAGAACTTCTCGGGAACTTTCATTAAGCGTTCTGAAATACTCCCATGAAGTTCTCTGAAGGACTTGCTTGAACTTCCTTGATGATCTCTGGTGAACTTAAGAACTTGCATAGAGTTCTCTGAAGAACTCACATCAAGTTCTTTGAAGAACTTCCATAGAATTCTCTGAAGTACTTCACATGAAGTTCTCTGAAGAACTTCCCTGCAGTTCTCTGTAGCACTTCCCTGAAGTTCTTTGCAGAACTTCCATGAAGTTCTCTGAAGAACTTCCAAGAACTTCTCTGAAGAACTTCCATGAATTTCTCTGAAGAACTTCCAAAAACTTCTCTGAAGAGCTTCCACAAAGTTCTCTGAAGAATTTTCCTGAAGTTCTGTACAGAACTTCCCATGAAGTTGACTGAAGTTCATGAAGTTCACTAAAGAACTTCCATGAAGTTCTCTGAAGAACTTCCCAAAAGCTCTCTTCAGAACTTCCCAGAAGTTCTCTGCTGAACTTCCCTGAAGTTCACTGAAGAGCTTCCGTGAAGTTCTTTGAAGAGCTTCTATGAAGTTCTCTGAAGAACTACCCAGAAGTTCTCTGGAGAACTTCCCTAAAGTTCTCTACAGAACTTCCATGAAGTTCTCTGAAAAACTTCCAAGAACTTCTCTGAAGAACTTCCATGAAGTTCTCTGAAGAACTTCCACAAATTTCTCTGAAGAACTTCCTTGAAGTTCTCCGAAGAACTTTCATGAAGTTCTTTGAAGAACTTCCTTGAAGTTCTCTGAAGAACTTCGTTAAAAATCTCTGCAGAACTTCCACGAAGTTCTCTGAAGAACTTCCAAGAACTTCTCTGAAGAACTTCCATGAATTTCTCTGAAGAACTTTCCTGAAATTCTGTACAGAACATTCCATGAAGTTGACTGATGTTCATGAAGTACACTGAAGAACTTCCATGAAGTTCTCTGACGAACTTCCCAAAAGTTCTCTGCAGAACTTCCCTGAAGTTCTCTGCTGAACTTCCCTGAAGTTCACTGAAGAGCTTCCATGAAGATCTCTGCAGAACTTCTATGAAGTTCTCTGCAGAACTTCCCAGAAGTTCTCTGCAGAACTTTCCTGAAGTTCACTGAAAAATAAAGTTCTCTGAAGAACTTCCTTGAAGTTCTCTGGAAAACTTCTCTAAAGTTCTCTGCAGAACTTCCATGGAGTTCTCTGAAAAACTTTCAAGAACTTCCATGAAGTTCTCTGAAGAACTTCCACAAATTTCTCAGAAGAACTTCCATGAAGTTCTCTGAAGGACTTACCCGAAGTTTTGTGAAAGGCTTCTCTGAAGGACTAACCCGAAGTTGTCAGGAGAACGTACCAAAAAAAACCAATATTGGGGTAATCAGCCTCTTTTGTGCACTAGTGATAAACATTTATTACATAGTTTTCAGGCAGACCTGCGCCACGCCGTGAAATAATTCTGAACTATGAAGTCGACCGTCTGGAAGACCATGATTAATCAAGTAAATATCCTGAACACAACGAAATCATACATGATCTAGATATCAAAATACAGATATTACAAAAAAGTTCACATGAACACTAGCGCCACATAGCGGACGAATTATTATCTAATGTCTAATCTAATCTTTCAAAGAGCTCTGACCCCTCGAATATCTTTTTTGAAGATGCCATCTTGTAATATGTCAATTTGGAGATCCGGATTAAACAGTAAGTTTACATGCACACTAGCGCCACAGAGTGAGATAATTTTAAACTGTTGAGTCGAGCGTCTGGTAGCTCATAATTTTACAACTAACTTTGCTGAAAACAGTAAATTTATACACGATCTAGATCTCAAAAAAACAGGTAATACACAAAGTTCACATGTACACTAGTGCCACCTAGCGGACGAGTTCTGAACTAATGTTAACACCATCCAAAAGGCCTCAATCAATCAAACATCTTTGTAAAAGACGCCAACTTGTTATATGTCAACGATCTCGAGATTCAGCTTATAAAGTAAGTTTACTTGCCTACTAGCGCCACGTATTGAGATAATTCTAAACTTTTAAGTTTATCATCCAGAAGGCCTTGATCTATTGAACATCTTAACTGAAGGAAGTAACTTCCTATATACGAGGGATCTGAAACACTTTTTTAAACTATCACTTGTCAACGCGAACAAATTCCGTTAAATTCCACTACAGATAGCTTATCTTTTGACAGATATGCCTATTTCGTCTGCGCTTTAAGACTTCTTCAGTGTCCAGTGCTCGACTGGAAGAGAACATCGCAGTAGATCTAGTATTTATAGTAGACTTTTGTGTACCTAAAATGTGTGTGGTGTTTTTGTTCGTTATACCTAAGAAATGTGTCTGTTAAGTGAACTTGTTTTTTGTTTAGGTATCTTAAAAACTATAAATTCCTACTTGTTCGGTAGGTTGTCAATTGTTGTTGTGTCGTGTGTTGTGTAGGTATGCTTTGTAGAAAAATTTTTTTTTGAAAAAACAGCCATTAATATCAATTTAGTAAGGTAGTTAGTTGTTATTGTGTTGTGTGGTATGTTGTTATTGGGATGAAGGTATATAATTAAACAGCCACAAATACCCGTTTCCTTGATCTTTGTTAAATAATGTTTTGGAATTTTGATTGTGAATTTCTACGCTTTCTGCTGCATTAAGTTTCCAAGGGTTTGTAATATGTCTTAAAATTTGTATGTAGTTTAAGTTTATGAAGTGTTTTTGGTTGAATATGTGTTCAGCTACTTTTGATTTGAAATTGTGTATGATTCCTTTGTCGGTGTCTTTGTTTGCTTTAGTGACTCCTGCGATATGTTCTTTTAAGAGAGTTTTTAGAGTACGATTGGTTTTTCTATGACGTTTGGTTTTGGTTTTGTATGGCCTATGACGTTTGGAGTTTACTATATAATGATGCTCGCAAAAGTGTTTTTAAAAAAAAGTAAAGTGAATCGCATGAGGTCAAAATACGATATTCCGTAGTTTTGGGACCCAAGCAAACGTAAACTGGCATGGAGCTCTGGGTCTTAAGACTTTTCTCGAATTTTGTCGACCAGAGTAATATGATCAAAATTGGATTTTTAAGAGCAAGCAAAGTTATTGGTCGTTTTTAACGATAATGAACCATGTGCATTTTTTTTTTGTTGCGCCACTCCTAGAGCTCATTGAAAGCTTTTTCCAGCTGTAATATGATGGGTTTTTTTAAAGTTAGGAACAGACAAGAAATGTAGATCACTAGCTTTTACCGTTTTAAAGTTACAGCTTTTCCAAAATGTCGATTGGTCAAAAATGACGCCAATATACTAAGATTGTTAAAGATCCCTTGTACATTTATGTTCGCTCAGTTGATCGACTCAGTAATACTATCATCACAAATTCAGTAATAACCATATTAATAACATTAAGTATAGAAAAAAATATGAATTTTTACATTCGTTTAAATTTCCCCTCGTTAAATCTCAAGCCAAAGCAATCGTAAACCGCTAAATTGTTTTCAATATATCATTCAACAGACCTGATTGAAACAACATATCGCTTGAATAAACATAAAATATTCGATGAATTTATAGCATATCTAGCATTCCATGTATGAGCCTTGGATAACGCGTGAAATTACATGTTTCTTTCAAACTGTACAGTATCTTCAATCCAACGCACAAGTCCGAGGTATTGCTACCTTTTGGAGTGTATGGAAATGTTCTAAACATATGCAATATATTCTTGGAGATAATCATCCTCAAAAGCATGGAGCAGGGAATGTGAACAGAAATTGTCGAAGATGTAGTTTATATTATTGAGTAATTGAGTATTTTATAGATAACTAGCTGAACCCGGAGCGAACGATGCTACGCTTGCAACGAACTTAATGAAAATTTAATAGAAATGCCGCGTTTAGGGTTGTTTTTCGGAATGAGTTTTTTTTTCGTGACTAAGAAGGGGTTAAAACTCTTATCAGAACATGCTTTTTACCCGAGAAATACGCATTTTGTGTTTTAGTTGCCTGGATAATTCACATGTTTGGTTGAAATTTGAATTTGATTTGTTTGAGGACCCCTCCCCCAAATATGGTGAAAGACTCCGAAAGGAGTCTTCTTCATTTCCAACCGTTCACTGATGGGCTTTGGAGTTTAAGCGTGGCCGTACAAGCGTTGAAGACGATCCACGTTCAGGACGTCCAAAAGTTCATCAACACCAGAAATCATAGTGAAAATAGAGGATATAGTTTTAGAAGATCATCGATCGACTGTGGATGTGATAGCTGACACCATAGGCATATTTTGGCTGAAATTTTGGGTTTCAAAAAAAGTTTGGGGAGCGGGTGCGGCGTTTGTTATGATAATAAAACAAAAACGAGTGCGACTATCTGTTCTTCATCAGGTGCGGGTGCGATAGGGTAAAAAGAAAATTTTTTGTGTGGTCTTCTTAATTGGAGGGGGGGGGGGTTGGGTCTCCATCCTTTTTTATAAAAAAAAAAAAAGAGGGGTGGGGGGGGGGTCAACAAAAAAAAAAAAAAAAAGATTTTGAAAAAGGACAGGGTGCTGTATCTTGTTTTCTTTTTTTGTTTTTTTTTTTTTGTTATTTTTTTTTTTTAAAGGGTGTCCACGATGAAATTGCCACACTATGAAATTGCTCTAGCTTTTTAACCGTTGGGTAGAATTTAATGAAAATTTTGGTGGATTTAGTTCATAGTGCATTATTTACATCCTGCAAGTTTTAAAGTCCTGTGATCAAAACTCGCGGAAATGGAGTCGAAAGAACAGCTCGTGCGTGTTAAAATCTTGCGCATTCATCACGAGAACAAGGATCTCTCGCATCGTTCCATCGCTAAAACGTTGGGAATCGCGAATTCCACGGTGTCGCGAGTGATTAAGCGGTTCGAGGAACGGTTGACCACCGATCGGAAGCCCAGAAGTGAAGGAAAAAGTATTCCGTACAACACCAAAAATCACATCCGCGTAGTTGGGGCCTTCAACCGAAATCCGAACGCCTCCGTTCGGGATGTGGCTAAGAAGCTGCACCTAAGCCGAAGTTTTGTCCAGAAGGCCAAAACTAAGGCTGGACTTCAAACGTTCAAGGTACAAAAGGCCCCTAATCGCGACATGAAGCAGAACAAGTCCGCCAAAATCCGTGCCAGGAAGTTGTACCTCAACATGCTGACGAAAGTTGAATGCTGCATCATGGACGACGAAACATATGTGAAGGCCGACTTCAAACAGATCCCCGGCAACCTGTTTTTCACGGCCAAGGATAAGTTCAGCGTTCCGGAGCATGTCCGCACTCAGAAGATGTCCAAATTTGCGAAGAAATTCCTGGTTTGGCAAGCCATCTGCACGTGCGGGAAGCGGAGTGCACCTTTCGTGACCCAGGACACGATGAATGGACAGGTGTACATAAAAGAGTGCCTCCAGAAGCGGCTGCTTCCTCTCCTGAAGGCCCACAACGTCCCAACAATCTTCTGGCCGGATTTGGCCTCATGCCACTACTCCAAGGACGTGCTGAAGTGGTATGCGGACAATAAAGTCAATTTCGTGCCGAAAATGTTCGACCCTCTCAACACTCCGGAGCTCCGCCCCATCGAGAAGTACTGGGCGATTATGAAGCAGCACCTTCTTAAACGACCTAAGGTAGTGAAGACAGTCGAGGAACTGAAGAAAGTATGGGTTTACATGCAAAAAACGGTTGATTCACAGGTTGTGCAGAATCTTATGGCCGGGGTTAAGGCCAAGGTGCGGGCATTTGCGTATGGACTGTAAAAAAAATACGAGTAAAATGGTAAAATGAAGTTTAATAATTATTTCAATCCCTGAAAATTTGATGGCAATCGGATGAAAACTCGAATTTTGCGAATCAATTCTGTGTGTGGCAATTTCATCGTGGACACCCTTTACGTGATTCAGTTCACGATTTAGTTTTAGGTGGGGGGGTTTTTTTGGGGGGTTTTTTGGGGAGTTTGGGTTGGTGGGGGGGGCATAGGGATACCATCCGTCCTGATTTAGCAGGACATGTCCTGTTTTTTAGATCATTTTGAAGCATCCTGCCTGATTTCTCATATTTGAAGATTTGTTATGATTTTTCACAAGATCCACCAGCAGTTTTTAACTAACACATATGATGTTAGTAAAAATGAAAATACGACAAACCAATTGTGTAAAACCTGATGCATATTACACTAAATTTTTGTTAGAGTGTGCAGGACGGCATCGTGAGATCAGGTTTATCGGGGTTTGAGCCAGTGTTTATTTTAATTTCTTGATATATTGCCGGTTGTTTTAAACTGTTGTCGAAAATGTCGAAACGTAAGTGTCATTTCAACGATGAATTACGACGAAAGTATACGTGTTTTATCAACGGACGACATGAATCTGAGGCTATATGTTGTATATGCAATTCATATATGTCAGTAGGTAATAGCGGTATGTAATCCTCATTGAATTATGTTTTAATATACAAATGCTTACTAAGTCATAAATTTTGTAGGCAAACTGGATTTGGAGAAGCATGTCAAAACCCCAAAGCACTGCAAAGGTGTTTACCCAACAAACATCGGTGTTCAATTAGAGCTTGTTCAAACAAATTTGGAGAAGCTATTCAGCTATTCTAGAAGAAACAGCTGAATAGCTTCTCCAAATTTGCTTGAACAAGCTCTAATTCAACACCGATGTTTGTTGGGTAGTCAGTATCTACCTCAAAACCTATGTTAAGTTTAGTGGTGTAGAAATCAACTCCAGCTGCACAAAAGGTGATGATGCTGATGATAATGATGGGCCCGCCACATACCACTCAAAGTTTTGAGCTAGACGATTTATCTTTAAGATAATTTAATATTGAACAACAATTTAATCAGACATACTAAAAATAACAAAACCGATCTGATTACATTTACAGATATAAACTCCTGGATCACTTTCTTTAATAATAAACTAGAATACATTGCAGTACACTAACACCTGGGCACCACTAGATAGCAGTTTTCTAGTACATTAGTTATCCATGATTGATTCCATGATTTTTTAAGCGTTTCTTCGGCACTCGGATGTCCTTCCTTTTTGGGTCCATGGTCCATGATGCACAGTTTTGTATAAAAATGATACCTTCTCGGTTGACAACAGAAAACTATTGCACAAATTTAAAATGAGTTCGATGGAATCCCAAATCTTGCAGCCAGATTTTCTAGAAATGTATTCAGCTGTTTTCTGAGGCTCACGACGTTTTTACGAGCACACCATAAAGTAATGTTGCTTATTTGATTAAAATTGGAGAATCCAAGTAAAAATTAAGTGAGTTTACTATTATCTATCCTCACTAGATTTGAAGTAAAATGTAGTCTACTACTTGTTCATTGATCGCATTTCTTATCACAGTGATATAAATATGACAATATCTCATCGCCACAACTATCTTTCTCCGGGTGGGCTGCAGAAGGAGCACTTGCCTTTCATACATTGATGCATCATAATAGCTTCAAGTCTATGGATTGTACGCCGAGACTCATGGGTTTGATGTTCGACGATTCTGAAACTGCCAGGAAGATCAGCTGTGCTCGCACTAAGGCAGAAACTAATTTTGCAGGCCTTCCAGAAAGTCTCTTTCGTGATAGGACAGCAAAGTTGGAAGATCGCTGGACCAAGTGCATTGATCTTATGGGAGACTATACTGAACAAAAGTGATTTCCCCAAAAAATAAATGAATTTTATGTCCACTTACCAAATTTTTTGACTAACGTAGTATATCAATCCAAAATTTTGAGCCCTAAATAGCGCCAGTTTGTGCAGCCATCGCTAAAGTAATGTACCTACTTGATAAAGAATTCCGACTATCGGTACATAATTCTAAGAATTTACTTCAGGAATCGAACCAAAGCATTAAGGTAAATTATTTGATTAATTAGACTATTAGTCAGTGCTATTAATGTGAGTCCATCATTGAAAACTGTTTTTCTGTACAGGGTGCAGCAGCAAATAATGCGAAAATGTTCAAACTTGAGCATTGGGTTAATACGTGTAGCTAGTGACTAATTTCTGTCGAAAGTGTATTTGTTTATGTTTACTTTCAAGTGCTGCATCCAAACATTCTATTTGTTTTATTGCAAATTCGTCAAAATGTTCGCGAAAGAAGTGATCACCAGCTTGTTGATCGCCCAGAGGAAGCCGAAAGAGATTGCCAAGGTGATAGGGTGCCATTTGGCAACAGTTTACCGCATAAAAATGTCCCTGCAGGATGGTCCTAAGCAGCGGAAGCCGGGAAGCGGACGTCCGCGCTTTGCACGCACGCCGAACGTGATCAAATCGGTCCGTGCAAAAATTGCTCGCAACCCGGTGCGTTCCATAAGAAAACTTGCAAAGGAAGCCAATATTTCGGAGAAATCCATGCGGAAAATCATCAAAGAAGACCTGCATGCATCGTCCAGAGCCAGAGTGAAACGCCATTTGATTACGGACCGGGTCAAGGAACTACGAGTGACTCGTTCCAAGAGATTGCTTTCCTTGTTGAAGAAGGAAAAAATGATAATCCTGTTCTCCGACGAAAAGCTTTTCAGCATCGATGCTGTGGCCAACAGCCGCACGGACCGGTTCATTTCACCGCAGAAAATGGAGATCGTTCCGGAAAAAGTGAAATTCAAATTTCAAACCAAACATCCGGCTGGTGTCATGATGTTTGGCTTGGTGGCGTCCAACGGTTTGAAAATGCCACCTGTTTTCATTGATGCTGGAGTTAACATCAATACCGAAGTGTATATTGGTATTATAAAGGACCAAGTGCTTCCCTGGGTGAAGGCCAACTTCTCCGAAGAACAAAACGTTGTCCTACAGCAGGATGGAGCGCCGTGTCACACGTCCAATCGAACCCAACAATGGTTGAACGATAACATGAAGTTTTGCCCGAAGGATTTGTGGCCCCCTAGCAGTCCAGATCTTAATCCGTTGGATTGTTCGATTTGGGCATATGTTGAAGCACGAGCCTGCAAAACATCACACCCTAGTTTGAAAACCCTGAAGTCAACCATAACACGCACATGGCAGTCAATGTCGGAGGACTACGTCCGAAAGGCATACTCTGGCTTCCGGCGTCGGCTCGAGGATGTTATTGATAAAAATTGAGGACACATTGAATAAATTTGTTTAAGAGGACTTTATAAAGATAACTGCATTCGAAAATGTTGATATTATTGGGATTTGAAAGAAATAGAACAAATTTTCGCATTATTTTCTGCCGCACCCTGTAGGTTTCCATAACCCCTTTTGAAGAAAAATACCCCAACAGGTTGTCCGGGCCGGCCGGTGGCGCGCGTCGCAAAAATGCTCTGTTGTATGGGGCAATGGCACACCCAAAAAAGAAAACCAAAACCGGACCAACACAATACGCAACGTAACGGGCGCTGGACACAGCTCAACCAACCCGACCAAAGAAAATAACCAACACCTAGCTCAGGGGAAGAGGGGGGGGGGGGGAGAAAGAAAAGGCGGGGGGGGAGAGTGGAGTGGGGGGCGGGGGGGGCCACCTTAGCAGACGCGCGAAAAGTGGGCGGAGTTACTTCCCATTTGCTTTCGAACCGCGAGTATTCCATCGTTCTCAGCTGATTTTGTCTTCCCTCTCCCTCAACTACAAAAACAACATCAACATATCGCATTTCGATTCAATTACGCTTCGGTTGTATGTTGTGGCTGTTTTGTCTCTTTCACTCACCCCAACGGTTGGCTCCCTAGCCAGTAGTGTGGTTCCGGTGGTGATAGTTCCTTTCCCCCGAGTTATCTATCATTAACTATTGTGTTCGGTTCTTTCCGCTTTTCCCTGATCCGAGAACCGGGTGCCGGTTGTGATTAGTTTTCATTTTTTGCTTTCTTTCTTCTAGCTTTTCTATTTATGGAGGGTTTTAAAATATGTGTGGAAGCCGAAATATGGGCAGCAGAGAGGAAGCAAGAATGATGGAAGCGTTCGAAAAAAAGAAGAATGGAAATAAATCGTCGAGAATCGGGTAAGGCACCGCATACCGGAATGGTGTATGAGGAGGGAGAATTGGAATTAGTTTGATTGCATGAGATGGCAGAAGTTTTGAGGAAATATTGGAAGTTTCGGTGAAGGTTTCATGCGTTGAAATCATCAGCGACGGAGGGTAAAAACTTTACGTCAGATTTGACACGTTGAAAATGCTAGTGGTGTCAGATAATGTTGAATTTTACGAACATCGTAGATTATTCAGCTCCTACCCGGATGGTAAAGGAGTTTTGTTTCAACCTAATTTGAATGCTTAAGGTAAATTTCTGCGCCATGTAGGTTTTCCTATCTTTTATCTCTCTCTCTCGCAAACTTCCCTGATGAAAAATTACCTAAAAAGAACGATATCACAAATTCTCCAACCATTTCTTTAATGGTTTGGATGATACCCCAAATAGGTCGTTAAGAAAAATAACCATACGAAATTTATTAGGGTTAGCACGTTATTTCAAATTGATAAATCTCATTTGTTAGTGAATGTACATCGAATTGAACTCCATCAGATTGCTCAAAGCAAGCATACAAACTGATATGATGAAATATTCAATATTTAGAACAGATTCTGAGTTACATCAATTCTAAATTTTGAGGTAATGGCTGCCGTCGAGAATGCTTCAGTGTAAGCCCTTAAACTCTTCATGAAAACTTAATTCAAATCCTAAGGTCTCAACTTTTGGATTTCTATGTATCGCATACGGACTGTGCCAACTGTGCAACTTCAAAATCATAATTTGAATTTTTATCTGAAGTTTGGAAAAGTTGGAAAAACTATGTAATGCGATATATTATGCCCATATTTGGGTATAGTTTGAATAAAACCGACTTGTTTGCTTGATGAACGGACAGAGATTAATGAAACAGAGTTGCTTTGATCACATAGGAATGAATCTACGGTTGCTTCGTTGCGCGTGTTTTGAATTCACGCACAACGCTCCTCCTGAACGGAGTCAATGATTAAGTTTGGCGTCAAGCAGGTTTACCAAATGTATCGCCTCACGACAGTATTACGATGAATGTCGCCTTCTTAACCCTATGACAGCCTCGCAATTGAGCTATCTACGACAGCCCACAGTGAACCAGTCATGCGACGTGCAACGTTGCCGTCTTTTACTGTTCACAATACGCTTGATAGTGTGGGTGTAGTTTGTTATATGGTCTAAGACCAGGGTTGCCACATTATTTTTCGTTCCAATAGTTAGTTTTGCTTTTCGAAGCATAGTTATTTCGAACGTGATTTTTTGTTATTTTTAATATAATCTTGCATTGCGAAACCTATACATGCGTAATTGTTAAACAGTTCCAGATCAAAAAAAGACGTTGGGCTTTGGATCAGATGGAGATCCAATCTTTTTTATCTTTATTTAACTGCAGAAAATCTTGGCAAAAATCTTTGCTTCAAACTTTGTGATGTAAAAGTAAAATGGAAACTTTTCAGGTGCCTGAATGCTAATGCACTGCTTTTTCATAATTGTTATTGAGTTGAATGCAAAATAAAACAGATAAAGGGTGTATGAAATTGCTCTAACTTTTTAACCGTTGGGTAGAATTTAATGAAAATTTGGGTGGATTTAGTTCATAGTGCATTATTTACATCCTGCAATTTGTACCTCAACATGCTGACGAAAGTTGAATGCTGCATCATGGACGACGAAACATATGTGAAGGCCGACTTCAAACAGATCCCCGGCAACCTGTTTTTCACGGCCAAGGATAAGTTCAGCGTTCCGGAGCATGTCCGCACTCAGAAGATGTCCAAATTTGCGAAGAAATTCCTGGTTTGGCAAGCCATCTGCACGTGCGGGAAGCGGAGTGCACCTTTCGTGACCCAGGACACGATGAACGGACAGGTGTACATAAAAGAGTGCCTCCAGAAGCGGATGCTTCCTCTCCTGAAGGCCCACAACGTCCCAACAATCTTCTGGCCGGATTTGGCCTCATGCCACTACTCAAAGGACGTGCTGAAGTGGTATGCGGACAATATGGACAATTTCGTGCCGAAAATGTTCAACCCTCCCAACACTCCGGAGCTCCGCCCCATCGAGAAGTACTGGGCGATTATGAAGCAGCACCTTCTTAAACGACCTAAGGTAGTGAAAACAGTCGAGGAACTGAAGAAAGTATGGGTTTACATGCAAAAAACGGTTGATTCACAGGTTGTGCAGAATCTTATGGCCGGGGTTAAGGCCAAGGTGCGGGCATTTGCGTATGGACTGTAAATAAAATACGAATAAAATGGTAAAATGAAGTTTAATAGTTAATTCTCAATCCCTGAAAATTTTATGGCAATCGGATGAAAACTCGAATTTTGCGAATCAATTTTGTGTGTGGCAATTTCATCGTGGACATCCTTTATATACCTATCAAAACACATTGATCAGCCAATACAGAGCGGTCATTTCAATCGGGCTAAAGTGCGATTCAGTTTCCATACATCACACTACAGCAAAGCGGATCTTCTTTCTACAGGAAAACGAATCAATATACGAGGGATTTATGTTCTCGGGGAAAATCGGTCATTGCACTTAAGCCCTTCTGACAGGCTAGTATTGACATGATAATGAATCATACGGTGCTTGTTTTGATTACTAAAGGTTCAAGGGTGGTTTTGAATTTTGGTCTTGTTCAGATTGTATTGCAAGAAAACTCGCTGCACCGCTGCCGAAGAATGGGAATTAGTAGAAAGTTCGCAATGAACTATCTAAAGGGTGTATTCGATAAAAATGGCACACAGAAAATCTTCTGTAACTTTTGAATCGTATGAGTAAAAAACATAGAAATTTGAGTAGATCTTATCCATAGTGCATTATTTACATCTGCCAAGTTTCATAGTTATACATTCAGTAGTTCCAGTCATGTCGTCGAAACAAGAAATTGTCCGTGAGAAAATTTTGTGCACTCACAATCAAAATCCAGGGGCATCCCACCGGTGGATTGCTAAAAAGCTTGGAATTGCAAATACAACTGTGTCTCGTGTAATAAGAACCTTCAATGAGCGTCTGAGTGTCCAAAGGAAGGAAGGGAGTGGTCGTAAAAGTGGTCCAATGGACAGTAAAATGGCCAGGAAAGTCGTACAACAATTCAAGAACCGTCCAAACATGTCAATTCGAGATGTCGCTAAAAAGTCTAAGGTGTCAGTCGGTTTTGTGCAGAAAACCATGAAGCGTGCTGGGTTACATGTTTACAAAGTGCAAAAAGCCCCAAACCGGAATGAAAAACAAAACATCACTGCGAAAACCCGCGCCCGGAAACTTTACACGAAGCTGCTCACCAAATCCGGTTGCATCGTGATGGATGACGAAACATACGTCAAGGCCGACTTCCGTCAACTTCCTGGGCAAAAATATTTCGTTGCCAAGTCGAAGTTCGATGTTCCGGAGGATATTCGAAAGAAGAAACTATCGAAATTTGCAAAGAAGTTTCTAATCTGGCAGGCGATTTGCGGATGTGGTGAAATAAGTGCTCCCTTCATCACTTCCGGAACAATAAACGGTGCGATTTACACGGAAAGAGAAGAAGCACAAAGGATCAACTCTGTTTTGGCCTGATCTAGCATCCTGCCACTACGCTCGAAACGTATTGGAGTGGTACCGAGCCAACGGAGTGGAGTGGTTTGTGCCAAAGGATATGAACCCACCAAATTCACCGGAACTTCGTCCAATTGAAAAATTCTGGGCAATTATGAAAACGGAACTTCGCAAACATCCCAAAACTATAAAAACAGAGCTAGAATTGGAGAAAATTTGGGTAAAAACAACAAAAACACTGGGAAAATCGGTTGTACAAAATTTGATGGGTGGAGTGAAAAGGAAGGTGCGGGCATTCGGGATGGGAGACGAAATTGAATAAAACAAATTTTGTAAATCAAAACTCATTAGTAGTTCTTCATTCCCTGAAATTTTCAAGAAAATCCGATAATCAGTTTAATTTTGATGAGTATATATGTGTGTGCCATTTTTATCGAATACACCCTTTAAGCAAGATAAAAGCCAACTTCCCATCTGCTCGTTTGAAACACAGCAGTTTTCTCTAAAAAGTTTCCAAGCCATCCAGTTTTTCCACCAAGATGTGATGCAGATGATTGCCGTGCTCAGCTCACGAAACTCATTTTCGATGGCCTGTTCTTCACCGCTTTCAGATTATGTTTGATAATCGAGTTGAAGTACTTCAAAGTGTGCAGTTTCTAGGGGTCAACGCTCGATGCATTAGTCAGAACTGGATCGATCAGATCAAAGCGCTTAATCAACTCGGTATAGAAAGCACAGCAGATCGAGTAGAAAGCCTTTTTCCTGGCATCATTGAGAGTTCCGGATGTAAGCATTTCTGCTGCTGCTACCCCGATATATATATATATATATATTTCCGACTTCTTACGAAGATGTTGCCCGAAATCCGAAACTCCAAAATCTGTCAGGTGTTTTAGGTAATCATCCTCACAAATATGTTTAAGGAGCATCATTAGCGAGACTTCAGCTGATTGCACATGCTCGAGAATTTCGGAACTTCTGACTGGCAAGCTCAAGACGTAGCTCAAGAAGTAAAGAAGAGGCTAACAGAAAATGCGATGTGCGGTGATTGTTACCGCAGTTGGATTGGAACGAGAAAAACAACACGAGCTCCGAAATCCGCTCCAAATTCCTTTTGACAACTGACTCCAACGATAGCAATCTGGTGGCAAATGGATGTCTAACGTTCAAAGGCTTCAATTCCAAGATGTTTTGTATCATCTGGAATTCCTTGGATCGTTTGGCGCTTCAGGACAAGTAACCGTAGATATCTCGCATCAACTGTTCTTGGTACAATGGCAGCTTTTTGCATACGAAACATACGCAGAGACCAAAAAGGGGCAAGTTCATTTCATAATTATCAAATGAGGTCAATCACGTTTCAGCAGCTTCTTGACGGAATCGGTCAGAACCCATCATTACCGATGCTCCATCTGATCCAAAGCCCAAACGTCTTTTTTTGTGCCATCGATCTGGAACTGTTTAACAATTACGCATGTATAGGTTTCGCCATGCAAGATTATATTAAAAATAACAAAAAATCACGTATGCTTCGAAAAGCAAAACTAACTATCGAGAACAATAATCTAACTTCCCAAAATGTCTCTGCGTGAATGCATGAAGGTACTTCTAAATTGGTAAAACAGTTAATTTGGGCAAAGGGTAAATGCTCCCTTCTTTTTGGGGAAATGCTCCTTAAACTTTGGAAAAATGCTCCTTAGATGCGTTTGCCCGGTATAAAGCAATCGGAGGTATTAACCTTCTGGTTAGCGCTTGCCGGGTGTTTTGACGCATCTTCAGTCTCTTCAAGATTGTACAGTTTTGACGGGTTTCAAGTTTCTGAATTTAAGAGTCGTCAAAACGAAATTAAGAATAGTCAAAACGAAATTAAGACTCTCCGACATGAAATTAAGACTCATCAAAATGAAATTTAAACCCGTCAAAACTACCCCGAAGATTGCAGAGCAAAGCTCCGCTATACAATCTTGAAGAAACTTAAGACCCGTCAAAACAACCGACAAGCGCTAACCAGAAGGTAAATACCTCCGATTGCATTATACCGGGCAAACGCATCTAAGGTGCATTTTTCCAAAGTTTAAGGAGCATTTCCCCAAAAAGAAGGGTGCATTTACCCTGCTGCCATTAATTTGTAGAAATTCCGAAATTCCGAAACCCTTGCCGAATTTTTAAACTGAAGAATTAAGTATTTGGGACTGTGAATTTTCTCCAAGAATCACTTCAGGAATTACAATAATGTTTTTATCTAGTTCTTTCAGGTATCCTCCAGGGATGCCTTAAGAATCACAAAACTTCACAAGTTCAGGAATCGTTTCAAAAATTTCATCACAGGAAAGTTTTGAGAAACTGTCGATGTAATGCCAGAAAAAACTCCTGACAGAATCCCTGGAGGAATGCTTACAAACTCCTGAAGAATACCCATAGAAACGCCAGAATAAATATCTCAAGGAATGTCTGAGAACTTTTCATAAAATCTTTGGGAAATCCTATAAAATTTTCTTTGAAAGTTATCTCAAAAAATTTATGGAGGAATTATTTGGGGGCAAACACAAACTGACTGTCAGACTGTCATCTGTCAATGTAGTGTCAGTTCTTTTTTTTTTTCTTTTGCTTCATGGGCCTAAAACTGTACACTGAAAGTAGAATTGGTGACAAGTTAGATCCTCATGTGTACTCATTTTTTCAATTTGAGGGTTTAAAGTGGATAAGCAATTGCCAAAAATCTTTATAATCTTGGTTTGTCTCAAAAATCTGTAATCTTTACATACAGATATCTGTATGAAAAAAATGAAAAAAATCTGTGTCAATCTAGATAAATCTGTGCATGTGGCAACCCTGTCTAAGACAGCCTCGGTTGTTTATTCGTTACATTTCGCAATGATATGAAATGTACTTCGTCATACTGCCAATCCATTGTTGACATCGTCACTGATATTTTACTCTGGTTCCCCATGTCGTGTCTTCGTGTTTTATGTCTACCAGTGCCTGTACAATGCCGAAGTGGATTCGGTTATGAGTATTTTGCTAGTGCCAATTTGTCATTGATTCGCTTTCTGCAGTCGTCAACTGATCGCTGCTGAGTTAGTTAGCTTTTATACAACTTCCAACGATTTTTTAACTCGTGCATTTATTGGGAAGGCTCAATTGCGTTAGATGTACGGAGCCGATAATTCATTGTTTTTTTTTTTTATCTAGGATTAGTAGGAGTTGGGCTGTATACTCGTGGTTAATCCGAGGTTAGAATGGGTGACATTTTTTGGGATGGGTAGTCTCATCAGATAGCTGTCGTCAGCAAACTTGGTGCGATATGATCAGGACTCCCTTATTGTGTTCGGCCGGTTATTATCTTCCGACGAATTTTACAACAATTCCGAAATGGAAATATACAAAAATACTTTTTTGGACGACTTTACCCATTTATGTGAAAACAATCTGGGTGATGTTATGATGATTGAAAGTGGCGCTTATTAAAGTGAGACGAATGAAATTTGCGCTGCTGAATGCCATGGCACGGGCAAAATTCGCGGCCCGGATGGAAATTAGGCAAGTGGAAGTGGTGCGAGTAAAAGTCGCACAGGTGGAAATCGTACGAGCAGGAATCGCGCGGATGTAGG